>JBBPBS010000629.1:8004495-8014670 GCA_037974835.1 Cicer judaicum | reverse complement strand
GGTATTGTTTATATGTTGATATTAAAAAAAATCATTTAACTAGCTCCAAGATTTTAAGAAAGTCACATAAATATATCTATTTTTGGGATGTCTAAATATAGATCTACATTACATGTCTTTTTTAGCATCTACAACAAAGTTATAAATTGTAATAGTTATTTTTTTATTTAATATATATAATATAAATGTTTCATTGTAATTTTGACTTTTTATTTTCATTTTACAGTTGGGTTTTTTTGTTACTTCAACAAAAAAACTTGTCATATGGCGACATGAATGAGTGGGACGACATTATTCGATATGCGCATTTTATATAATTGGTTAATGAGTTTGAAGCTCTTCTTTATATTGTATTTAAGAATTATTTATTCATTTTAATTTTTTTAGAGTGTTCATAATATTATTAATATATTCTTTAATATATATTTTCTAACACATTTATTTAATTGATTAAAATTTAAATAAATTCTACAAAAATATGTGAATTCTATATAAATTAGTGTCACTCATGTGCATTTTAATTAATATAAAACAATAAATGAAAAATGTCTTAAAAAGTGCATTATTTTTTATAAAAAAAATGTGTAACTAATATTATTTAATTTTTTTTATAAAAAGAATATAAAAAATTAACAATTTTATTAATTATTACAAAAAAGAAAATAACAAGTTGATGTCAGTTTCATAAAAAAGTTATATATCTTTAAAATTCAATTAGTTAAATTGATATTAACTAATTTATTATTCAATCGTAAAAATTACCAGAATTATTGATTTAAAATTTTGAAAAATATTATTAATTACCATTATAATTTTTAAAGATTGATCTCGGTAACTATAAATGTAGACCAGCCTAGAATTTGCCGTAAATAAATAAATATAAAAATAGCGTGCGTTATGTGGTATTGCGGTTCTCATAGAAAATAAAATAAAATAGTGCGTGTTCCACGTGGTAATGTCGACATCAGTTATTTAAAAAAAACGTCAAATCATTTATACTTAATAATTTTATCATATTTGTGTAAAGACAAAATAACTATCATGTTTAGTACCTTTCAAAACATGGTAATAAAATATATATATATATATATTTATATTTGTGTGTGTAAATGAGTATTTCTTCGTAAAACTGTAGATATTAAATGATCTCTCATTCATATCTCGTTTTTGTGGTTTTATTCAAATTTACAATTTCTAAATATGTTGGACTGAATCTCGTTCAAGCATTTTAATAAATTTAATTGAAAATTTTATTTATAATATTTTATATGTGTAATTTTATGGTTGAAAAAACATTTATAAAAGAGTACCTAAATTTTATAGCGGTCTAAATTCTCGCTAAATGACAACATTGTAATTTTAACTAAAATTGTAGTCTTTTATTAAGATTTTTTCTGCCACAAATAACAATCAATTTGAATTTTAGTATTTGTGAGAGCTTTTTCAAGAATATATTTTTCAACTAACTTTGTCTACAACATATTCCATTGATTGAGCTATTCCATAATCATTAGAACTTTTTGACAATTGTGTATAAAATGCCCAGTAACTTTATAGAATTCACTAAATAGTAAGTGTTTTTTTTATAATTAATGTAAACAAAAAATTTCACATTTAACAAAAATGTGATCTCTTAATCATTGTATCATATCTAAATTGATCAAGAATCGTGTGAAATATTCCTATATTTTTGAATTGGTTGTTTTATCAAAATGATAGAGTGTTAATACCTAAAAAAATTGTAAAAATGATCTTTCACCTCTAAATTTTTTAGATAAAAACCAATATTATTTTTAAAGAATAAATATAATATTTTATTTAAATTACTAAAAATTGTGAGGACAACTTTTATAACTAGATTCAAATTAGATATAACCCCTTATTTTGGCCAATGTGTTAAAACTGAATAATTTGTTAACAGTCACAAAATGACTTAGCAATAAATATGAGAAATAAAATTTATTATTTATTTTCTATGTCATTAAAGTATTTCTTAAAAATATAAGATGAAAAGAAAAACTTATGAAAAATACTATTCAAAAAATCATATTTTTAAAACGTATTTATTTTCACATCATCATCCTTGAAACTTTGTCGGTTCTTCATTTAAATTGACACATTTGCAAAAATAAGGCTAAACTTTAGAAGTGAAGAAAATTTCTGAAATTTTGAAAATTAAGAGACTATAATTTTTATATTTAGATATATGACAAAATTTCTAAAATTTTAAAAATTGAAGGACTTTAATTTTAACATTTAAAAATATAGAGAGATTAAATTTGTGAATAAATGAAATTAAAGATTAAGTATATTTAAGTCTATTTTTTAAAAGTTATTTAGTTTTTTTTTTAATAATTAATGTAACTTTCAAGTGTTGAACATAAAGTTATATAAGAACATCCTTTATAGTTTTTAATTAATATAAAGCTACAAATGAACTATATATCAAGTATCTGAGTTCATTGTAAGATGTACTTGGAGGTTTATTTATGAGAGAGAAAATGTGAATAATTTAATAATTAAAATATTAAGAGGTGTTTAACATAACATTTATTGGGAAGAACAATACACGATAGTACAAACTATACATAACAACTTTATAAACTTCAGTGTGGTTGATGATCAATGTACATGATATGTCTATGGACAAGACAAAATAATATAATTTTTAATAGACTAAATTCAATCAATGATTTTAACGTCTTTGACGTTACAACTCGGAATACATAAATATTTTAAGACACTTTATTTTTAACATATTGGTCAGATTTGTCATTACTGTAGATATTTTTCTGTTTAATGTTATTAACCTTGATGTAATGAATATGTTTACAGATTTATCATTTTTATTTTTAGCAACATTGATTGTTGATCGAGGTAATTTTTTTTCTTGTTTTTGGTACAAAGACCAGAAACCCTCAATTTTGGTTTCTCATAGCCTCCCTCTTCTAGAGGTAACCCTCAACGACGGGAAAAATATTTTTAGTTTCTCAATAGGAATTCGAACTCGAGTTCACTATGTTGCGCGAGTCTAACCCCTTCTGTGTGACCCAACCATAATTGATAAATGATGTAATTTTTATAAATTTAAAATGAATACGGCTCTTTATAAATAAAAAACTTATTTTTTACTCTAATAATGCTTCATTACACTAATGACATGATCCATACTAATTCAACTTTTTTTTTAAATCATTTGGAATGTAATCCCTCTGTCTCACAATAAATATCATTTTAGTAGAAAAATTTATTTCAATAAATGTTACTTTAGTAAAAAAATTATATCAAAATAAATGTCATTCACAATTTTTAATAAAATTTTAATTCTTTTTATCTATACTACCCTCAAATGATTATTATATACATAATTTACAAAATATTATTATACTTTTGTATTGATAAATGACAATAGTGAAAAATTCATCAACAATTAAGATTAATAGTTTGGTATAATGATATCTCTCTTTTTATTAATTATTATATTTTTTAATAAGTGTGTAAAAATCTTAAGTGATATCTAATAGCAACTCTAATGGTGGCAGACTCTCTTCTTCCATCGGTGTAGAGTCACGTCAAATTTAGTTTTTGATAAATTTATGATTGGAGTTTGGCCCAACGGGCATAACGGTTACTTCATAAAAGAATGGTAATTTCATAATTTAATAATAATAAATTTATGACTATTAGTTTTTATTTTTTACCATTAATTTGTATATAAAATCTATTTCATTATTCATTGGAACAATTTGTTTTTCTTACTTTAAATTTTTCTTTCACAATTTTTATTACACAATTTTTTCTTTAAGTTGATATTAACAATATCTTTTACTTAATTTTTTATCTTATTATTTCAAAAACAAAATTTATTTTTGACAAATGGATCAAAATCAATATAATTTTCAACAATCTTGATTGCTGTAAAAATTAGTTTAAATTAATATTTTAAGTTATAATAAAATTAAATATAAATAAAATATTAATATATAAATTAAAAATATAAAATTAAATATAATTCTTAAGAGTTAAATTATTAAAGTAAATAATAAATGAATTGATTCAATGTAGCAAAGCAAAACACATTTAAAGAATCTATGTTAAATTCATCATTTGAGGTGCTCTTGCAGAGCTATGGACACATCTTGTGATATGATTTTAATGATACTCGACAAGTAAGCTTACAAGTGATTTATAGTTTAACAGCAATAATAGCAAAGCAACCAAAACACATAAACCTTAAAATTTGGATTTTGTCCTTTTCCTTGCATAGGTTTGCAGAAAAACTCTGTAGCCGGTGTCGAGATAGATAGATGGTAGGGCTGGACAAAAAAACCGCGACCCAAAACAATTTGAACCATCTGCCGCCCAGTTTTCTGTAACGGGTGGGCAAGAGTGCGCCTGCGGGTACGCGGGTCAACAAAAACGGATTTGTGTGGTTTATAATGGACGGGTTCGGTTAAGAATTTTTGAACCACACATACTCGAACCCGCCCATTTCAAATTAATAATATTATATTTTAAAATACTAGGCTATCCAAAAATCTCAAAGGCTTTCTCCAGTCCAAACCCAAATCTAGAAACCCACCTCTCAATAAAAATATTAAACCTTATTCTCATTTCATCACTCTCACTAAAAATATGAAACCCTAGTCTCATGTCATCACTTTCACTCTCAACTCACACACTCACACCTCCACCAACTCCAACGATTTTGTTCGAAGCCGCCGCCGCCACCGGTTCTATTCGAAACCGCTGCCACCACCGGTTCTGCGACACTAATACCCTCATTTTATTTTCCTTTTTCTTCTCTTCAAATGTAAATGGAGAGGGTGCATGCAACACGATCATTCACAAAGGCACATAGGTACATGCAACATCATTTGAGTTCCTTCTTTTTTGTTTTTAACGATCTTAGTTAAGGTTTTTAACACGTGATTTTACTTGTTTTTTTTTTAGATTTTTCATTTCTCTTACAATATGGATTTGAATAAATAACTTCATTTTTTCATCTATGTTAGGGTACCAAATATACTGAGCGTGCAATTTTTTCTGTGTTGGAAGGTCGTCATCACTCATCACTGTGAGTGTAACACCCCAACTTTTAATAGCGCGAGTGTATTTTTTTTTTCAAACAAATTCATAAAAACAAAGAAAGAAAAAGAAATAAATAAGGAAATACTTTTGGATAAATATTTAAGTCGTACACAACGACAAATAAGTCAACATAATTTATAAGCAGCGGAATAGTTTTTGAAATACGAATCCAAAGTATTTACACATCAAAAAGTGGTACATGGATTCCATCGTAATAAAATGTCAAACTAACAATATTAGTATAGATACAGTCTTCCAAATTAAAATAAACAGATCCCAAAAGAAAGACATCTAGTCCCTATACGTCAATCTAATCTGATCATTCTACAAAAAAACTATCAATCCCGGATGATCTTCACGTACCCCGCAAGATCCTCCTGACACAGCTACAGTCAGGTGTGTCCAACTACCTTCCCATCTAAAGGGTACTAAACGATAAGATGGTTCTGGTTCTCATATGAGGGCAAAGCCCAGATTCCACAATAGTTATAAAGGGTCACCAACCGAAATTAACAATTAACACATAACATTTAAGTTTTTAATTGCACAAAATAACCTTTCAACTAGCATGCACCTTAAAAGGGTTTCCATATGCCAAACATTCATAAACAAGGTTGAAAAATGAAGTTTTTAACAAAACAACACTGTTGTATTCGAATACAACATCTCTGTATTCGAATACAAGGTTGTTTCAGCATTCAACAGCAAAAACAATATGTCTGTATTCGAATATAGCCTTTTGTATTCGACTACACAGTAAGTCAGTAGCAAAACCACATGTCTGTATTCGAATACAGCCTTCTATATTCGAATACACAGTAAGTCAGTGGCAAAAACAGCATGTCTGTATTCGAATACATGTATTCGAATACACATCAGACAGCAGCAGAAAAACAACCAAATTCAACAACATTTAGCTTTTAAAAGGGTTTTGAAATCAATCAACACTTACACACAAACCCAAACAATCACACTTAGCAATTATAGCACAATCACCATGACGACTTGAGTTTCGAAAAGATTTTGCAATCAATCACACTTACACACAAATCCAAAACATCCATACTTGGCAATTTTAACACAATCATTAAGTAAATGCAAATATTAAAAGATTCTCCATTTTTAATACTCGTTTACTCTAACAATTTTCACGACAATCATTAAGTAAATGCAGATATTAAGAGATTCCATATTCTTAATACTCATCTAACTCTAACAATTTTGACGACAATCATTAAGTAAATGCAAATATTAAGAGATTCCCCATTCTTAATACTCATTTAACTATAACAATTTTGACGACAATCATTAAGTAAATGCAGATATTAAGAGATTCGTCATTCTTACTACTCATTTAACTCTAACAATTTTGACGACAATCATTAAGTAAATGCAGATATTAAGAGATTCCCCATTCTTAATACTCATTTAACTCTAACAATTTTGACGACCATCATTAAGTAAATGCAGTTATTAAGAGATTTCCCATTCTTAATACTCATTTAACTCAACAATTTTGACGACAATCATTAAGTAAATGCATATATTAAGAGATTCTCCATTCTTAATACCCATTTATTTCTAATGATTTTCATGACAAACATTAAGTATACGTAGATATTAAAAGATTCCCCATTAAAAGCATTAAATTCCTTTTCCCCAAAACTACACTTCAACCCTAACAAATTTCTTTTCCAGCCAACCACAGATAAGTCCCTAAATGCAAACTAAAAGTTTGGAAGGATCCCTTACCTTAACGATAGCTTTAACGAGCGATTACGGTACCGCGAGTAATTTTGATAAAATCTCCGCTCGCGACGTCGCTTCTAAAGTTAGTTCACTAGTACCGTAGCATGGAGATGAACAACTTTCCCTTCTATCTCTTCGTGAAACGAAGTTTAGATCTAGAAGAAACAAGAAAGATTGTGTTTGACGGTTTTAAAATCCCTAACACCGTTTTCTTCGTTTTCGAATCAAAGAGGACGAATGAAGCTAAGAAATCCTTGTCTTCTCACCCACCAAGCCTTGGGTTCCTTTTCTTGAAGCCAAAGAAAGCAAAGAAAGCAAAAGAGGAAGAAGAAGGGAGAATGGGTTCTCGCGAGGCAGGGAGAGGAAACTTTTGTGTTTTCCTTTGTTTTCCTTTCCTTTTCTTTCTTTTTTTTCCTTCCTTTCCTTTTCCCTCCAAGCATATATATATATATATATATATATATATTAATTATAACTTAACAAATATCTAAAGATCTAGATATTTATCTAAATTACCAATTTTCAAAATTTTTAAGATTAGGGTTCCTATTTTTAGACTTCAGTCTTTTTCAATCTAGTTTTTTTATAATTAACTTTTTTTTTTATTTGGTTTGTGTCTTTCGTTAGTTTTTTTATTCATATTGTTGAATTGAGTGTATGCTTATTTTTCAATTTCAGTTTTTTTGAAGTATTCTTTTGTTTGTTATTTTAAAGCATTCTCCTTTTTTTATTTATTTATTTAAATGTTTCCAATTTTCAAAAGTTTTAAGATTAGGGTTCTTATTTTTAGACTTCAAGTTTTTTCAATCTAGTTTGTTAATTAACTTTACTTTTTTTAATCTAGTTTTTGTGTTTGGTTAGCCATTTTATTCATATTATTGTGTTGTTTGTTCATATTTTTAGACTTCAAGCTTTTATTCATATCTAGTTTGTTCATATTGTTGTGTTGTTTGTTTATTTTATTAATTTTTTATTGTTATGATTTTTCTAGTTTTGTTGGTTATTAATTCTGGTTTTTATTTTGAGGCTTTGTGTCTAATTCTGGTTTTATTAGTGTGGTTCTAGCTTTAGAAGATGGAGCAAGGAGAAGCTAGCAATCAACGAGGACATCAAGGAGTAGTGGAGCAAGGAGAGGGTAATAGTTAAGGAGTAACAAGGACTAATGGAACGAGGAGAGGGTAACAGTCAAGGAGGACATCAAGGAGTACTGGAGCATCATCACTGTGAGTTTGTTATGTTTAATATGCAAATTGTTTTATGTTTAGTATGTATGTATGTATGCTTGCAAATATTTTATATTTAATGAGTATGTTTATTTTATGTTTAATTTGAATGTATGCTTCTTGTTTAATTACTAATTAGTATCTAGATTTGCAACTATGTGATGCTTAATTAGTATATATTATTTTATTTTTAATTTGTGTATGCATGTTTGATGCTTAATATGTATGATTGCAACTAATTTAATCTTAATTAGAATGCATATATTATCCTTATTTTTTATAGGTACTTGCAACTTTTTTATTTATTTAATATGTATCCTTTATGCCTAAATTTTATTTATTCTCATGTTTAATTAGTTTTTATGTAATATTAATTAGTACGTATCCTTCTATTACTACTTATTAAAAATTCTAACTATCTAAAAAATTTTAAATAGTTTAACTATATATAAGAAAACTAATTAAAAACTATACTTTAAATATTAAAAAAAATTAATAATTAAACTCTTAAAATATTTCAGTAGTGTATAGTTCTCAACCAATACAAGCAGCTACTACTGCAGATGGGCTTCCTCCTCTTCGTATTGGTAGTAAAAAAAGAAAACCCAATGCTAATGGTCCTAGGAGAAGCTCTAAGGTTTGACTGGACTTTAACATTCTACCCGATGAGCCTATCTATCCCTACTGTTGCTTGTAAACATTGTCACCAAATATACCTTTGTCATTCTAAAACACATGGAACCTTTGTCATTCTATCCCAGCCCACATTCTTAAGGATCCCACTCAAACAAACCTTTCTTTTGGTGATAGTGGTAGTTTGTTTCCATCAAGCCAAAGATTCAATGCCCAAGCATGTAGGAATGCCATTGTCCTTTTTGTTATTCTTGATGAACATTCGTTTAAAGTGTTGAAGTTGAGGGTTTTAAACAATTATGTAGATAGTTGCAACCACAAATGACCATCCCTTCAACGAGGACTATTGCTAGGGATTGTTTTCAACTATATCTTGCTGAAAAATTGAAGTTGAAGGCATTGTTCAAATCTGATTGTAGTAGAGTAGGTCTTACTACGGACTGTTGGACGTATGTTCAAAATCTCGGTTATATGACCCTTACTTCTCATTTCATTGATAAAGAATGGAACTATCAGAAACGCATTATAAGCTTTAGTTTAGTGCCAAATCATAAAGGGACACTATTGGTAGGAAAATTGAAGAGGTGTTGATGGAATGGGGTATTAGAAATGTGTCTACAATTACCGTTGACAATGCATCATCCAATGATGTGGTTGTATCTTATCTGAACATGAGACTTAAGAACAAGAATGGACTAATGGGTGAAGGGGATTATTTTTATCTGAGGTGTTGCGCCCATATCTTGAATCTAGTAGTCCAAGATGGTTTAACAGAACAAGATTTATCTATTCGTAACATTCGTAATGCAGTTAGGTTTGTCCATTCTTCTCCACAAAGAGCTTTGAAGTTTAAGGAATGCATTGATATTTGAAATATAACATGTAAAAAACTTCTTAGTCTTGATGTTTCCACAAGGTGGAATTCAACATACATGATGTCGAAAGCTGCTGAAAAGTATTAAGCAACTTTTGATAAATGAGAGAGTGAGGATTCTAGGTATTTGACTTGGTTTGGGGTTGCTGGTCCTCCTACTTCTGATGATTGGGAAAACGTTCGAGCATTTGCGGGATTTTTAAAGATTTTCTTTGAAGCGATAAAGGTTTTGTCATCGTCGCAACAAGTGTCTCTGCACACAACTTTTCATAACTTGGCTTCTATTCAATGTGAGCTTGACAAAACATCAATAAACCTAAATACAATTGTGGCTGTAATGGGTTCATATATGAAGGGAAAATATGATAAGTATTAGGGTGACATTGAAAAAATCATTTGTTTTCTTTATTTTGGAGTGATATGTGATCCTCGTTATAAATTAAGGTATATTGAGTGGACTTTTGATAACATGTATGGTGAGGACGTTGGTAAGGTGAAGGATGGAAATATTAAGGATATTTTAATGAAATTGTACACTTGGTACAAATCTGCCCATGATCGAGTGTTATATCTGTTGCTGTCCGATTTGTTGAACAATCTACCCC
>JBBPBS010000629.1:7980326-8004287 GCA_037974835.1 Cicer judaicum | reverse complement strand
CCCCCCCCCCCCCCCCCCCTAAAAATCCATCATTTTTTGCACGGGTAGATACCTTTAAAAAACACTTAAAATAAAAGGATTCTATTGATAAACAAAACGAACTTGAGAGGTACTTAAGTGACGCTTGTTTAGTAGATGGTTGAAGCCGTTGACAGAAGCTTTGATCTGCACTTAAAACTAGTTGAAGCCCTCTTTCTCATACTTGAAAGACCTTATTTTATCAGAAGATTTTGAGATATCATAGAAATTTGTGACAGGTTGTGTAATTTGTATATGTACTTCTTTAATTAGACTATTACTTGTTATTGTAAATTAACTTTTAATTTAAATTGTTTATTCATTGTAGAACTTCACAAGGCTCAATAACTAGTAGTGGAAGGCAATGGTCTATTATTGAGGGAGCAGCTGCTCCTAGGCCTGGGTCTCCTTAAGTTTTTTAAGTAAGAAAAATTATACTTATGTTTTATTTATAAAGTATGTAAGTGAGCTTTAATAATGAACCTAGGTTTCTGATTTCAGACTTTTTGAGTTTTTTAAAGTTATATATGACTTATACTTGCACAACACGTGCCTGTATTTTGAGGATGATGTTTTGGCTGAAAACTGTGCTTGCATGGCATCATTTTGAACATGATTTATTGACGCTTGTTGGGTTGGTTGGTTGCTGCCAGCAATTTCTGTATGTGTGGTTCATGCTTGATAATTGGTGGGTTTATGTTTGTTAGTCTTATTGAGTTATATTTACTAAAATTTCTGAATTATTTGGTACTACTTTTGTGTTTTAATGTCACCAGCTTTTAAATGAACATCACTATTGAGAACCGCACAAATTTACTCATGTTTCCACACGTGAAAGGGTAAGTTACTGACTTGATATTTTGTTTTATGTATCATTAAATTTTAGTTAAGTTTGTAATTGAAACTTTTATTATTAACTTAATACTTAGTACAATACACGAAAAATAGGATTTTAAAACGATTTTTTTAAGCCATTTACAGCGCTTTTTCAAAAAAAAAGCGCTTTAGAATCGAGCACTGTAAAAAGATACAACAACGCTTTTTAAAATAAAAAAACGCTATAAAATAAGTTGATATATTGCGCACTTGTTACGCACCTTTTACAGCGCTTATTTGAAAAACCGTTGTAAAAGGTGCATTCAATATATGCATTATTATGCACTTTTTACAGTGCTTATTGAAAAGAGCACAATAAAAGGTGCACTCAATATATGCAATATTATGCACATTTTGTAGCGCTTATTGAAAAGAGCGCTGTAAAAGGTGCACTCAATATATGCATTATTATGCACCTTTTACAACGCTTATTTGAAAAAGCGTTGTAAAAGGTGCATTGAAAATATGCATTATTTTGCACCTTTTACAGCGCTTTTTCAAATAAGTGCTATAAAAGGTGATCTTTTACAGCGCTTTTTCAAAGAAGCACTGTAGAAGGTGCATTCAATATATTGATTGTTATGCACCTTTTACAGCGCTTTTTCAAATAAGCGTTGTAAAAGGTGCATTCTTATTTCAGTTTTATTTAAAAACATTGTAAATGAAATTTTTAAAAAGCGCTTTTTGGTTTTTTATGGCATTTTTTTAGAAAGCGCTGTCTTTTAATTTTTTTTCTAAAATTATTTTCATCCAGAATCCGTTCACACCATCAGTACACAAAAACAAAACTGTATAACTTAACTTTATAACTTTACACAACAACAGAACTATATTCAGATATTGTACAACAACACATATTCATATAACTACATATACATATTCAAATAGTGTGCAACAACACATATTCATATACATATTTAGATATTGTGCCCTATTCATATACATATAACTAACAGAATTACACAAAACAGAACTAGCTACCATATTTTGCCCTCTCGCGATTTGCCTTACTTATATTCTATATAAAAAAAATAATAATCGTGTAAAAATTTAAAATACGCTATAAATATGAATAATAAAACACAAATGCTAATAAATTAATCACTTACCACAAACGCGGGGTCCGAAAGTTTTTCTACAAATGCACTCCATTCTTCATTTGATATATAATGTTTATATATTCTTGGAGCTTCAGCATTCATATTTCCTTCACGATCTTTTAGATAGAAACTTAAGAGGTGAGATCTAAAACCCCGGTGTATCACTACAAGAATATATCAATTTTGTGAGGGCCAAAAGCCCTCACAAAGGAAAAAAAATAGCCACAAAGGTGGCTTTTGTGAGGGCTTTTGGCAGCCACAAAGAAGTTGGTCACAAAATTTTGTGAGGGCTTTTGCAGCCACAAAGGAGCTGAAACACGTTGGCATTTGTGAAGGCTTTTGCAGCCACAAAATACAGGCATTTGTGAGGGCTTTTGCAGCCACAAAAGTCTACCTTTGTGAGGGCATAGGCCGCCACAAAGGACATGCTGAATTTGCCTGATTGGACGTTTGTGAGGGCTTTTGGCCGCCACAAAGGATTGCTGACTGGACCTTTTTGAGGGCTTTTGGCCGCCACAAATGCCAAGCTGAATTTGTGAGGGCTTTTGGCCGCCACAAAGGATTGTTGACTGGACCTTTGTGAGAGCTTTTGGCCGCCACAAATGCCAAGATGAATTTGCTGACTGGACATTTGTGAGGGCTTTTGGCCGCCACAAATGCCAACGTAATTAATAAATTAATTTTGAATTCCAAATTAATAGTTTATTACAATATTATATATAATAAATTAATATAATTATAATATTAAAATTTAAATTGTAATTAAATTAAATTTGAAATATAATATAATTATAAATTAAATTTAAGTGAAACGAGTATTAAGAATTGGGAATCTCTTAATGTCTTGTTTACTTAATGTGAGTTTGTGAAAATCGTTTAAGTTAAATGAGAATTAAGAATGGGGAATCTCTTAATGTCTCGTTTACTTAATGTTGTTTGAAAATCGTTTAAGATAACTGGGCGTTAAGAATGGGGAATATCTTAATGTCTTGGTTACTTAATGTTTGTTTTTGAAAAATCGTTTCAGTTAAATGAGTATTAAGAATGGGGAATCTCTTAATGACTTGTTTACTGAATGTTTTGTTGTGGAAATCGTTTAAGTCAAAAGTATATTAAGAATGGGGAATCTCTTAATATGTCTGTTTTCTTATGGTTGATGTGAAAATCGTTAAGTTAAATGAGTATTAAGAATGGGGAATCTCTTGATATCTGCGTTTACTTAATGTCGTCGTGAAAATGATTTTGTGGAGAAATGAATTGTCGTGTTTTGGCGTGAATAGTGTAATAAATTTGTGAATATGTTTGAGTTTGTATTGTGTGGAATTTAAAAACCATTAACTTAAACGAGTATTAAGAATGGGGAATCTCTTAATGTCTTGTTTACTTAATGTGTGTTCGTTTGTGAAAATCGTTTAAGTTAAATGGGAATTAAGAATGGGGAATCTCTTAATGTCTCGTTTACTTAATATTCGTTTTGAAAATCTTTTAAGTGTTATGTTTTGGAATTTATGTGATAGCATGATTGATTGTAAACTTTTCGAAACTTAAATTGTCGTGGTGATTTTGTTATAATTGCCAAGTGTGGATGTTTTGGAATTTTTTGTAAGTGTGATTGATTGCAAAACCATTTCAAAACTCAAGATGTGATAGTGTTGGCGCTATAATTGTTAAGTATGATTGTTTGGATTTGTGTGTAAGTGTTGATTGGTTTCGATACCCTTTAAAAAGCTGAAAAATGCTGAATTTTGCTGTTTTTCTGCTGCTGTCTGCTGTGTATTCGAATACAGGAAGCTGTATTCGAATACAGACATGTTGTTTTGCTACTGACTTACTGTGTAGTCGAATACAGATTGTTGTAGTTGAATACAGATATGCTGTTTTGCTACTGACTTGCTGTGTAGTCGAATACAGACTGTTGTAATCGAATACAGACATACTGTTTTTGCTGCTGAATGCTGAAACAGCCTTGTATTCGAATACAAAGATGTTGTATTCGAATACAACAATGTTGTTTTGTTAAAAACTTCAATTTTCAACTTTGTTTATGCATGTTTAGCATATGGAAACGCTTTTAAGGTGCATGCTAAGTGGAAAGGTTATTTGTGCATTTAAAAACTTAAATGTTATGTGTTAACTGTTAATTTCGATTGGTGACCCTTTACAACTATTGTGGAAATCTGGGCTTTGCCCTCAGATGAGAGATAGGATGATCCTACCGGTTCATACCCTGTGGATGGGGATGTAGATGGGAATGCCTGACTGGAGCTATGTTAGGAGGATCTTACGGGGCGCATGGAGATCACTCAAGGTGTTTAGTTTGTTTTGTAGAATGATCAGATTAGGTTGACATAGAGGGAACATATGTCTCTCTTTTGTATTGTGTTTATTTTAAACTGGAAGACTGTACCACTTTTTGATATGTAAATATTTCGTATTCATATTTGGAGAAACTTTTCCGCTGCTTGTAACTTATAATGACTTAATTATTTATCCAAAGGTGTTTACCTTATTTATTTCTCTGTTTTATTTTAATTTGTTTTGGAAAAAAAAATACACCCTCGCTTTGAAAAACGGGGTGTTACATTGTGGTATCAGAGCTTTGGTTTGGTTTTCTTTGGGGGCTGTGGAACCTTTGGTTATAGATTATAAGTCAACCTGTAGGTTGTGAGTCGTTATCTGATCATGCGTCTGGGTAATTGGTCTGAGTTGTCAGATCAGGGGTAGTTATTATGTGTTGATATATTCGAAACTTAGTTTTGGAATTATTCGAAGTGGTGTTAACACTTCTTCTTGATGTTGGTTTTTCCGAAACACTACCTCCAAGAGGGAACGACGTTGCAAGGATCAACGTTAGTAGGGATGATCAAATGGTTGAAGCTACAAATAACATGGATGTTTTGTTGTTGCACAAACTGCTGCAAAGACTCGACGGGATCTAGAGAAGAGGGAAAGAGGGATTTATGCTATTAAGTCAAGAGGATTGAAAGATTTTTGTCATTACCATCCTCCAAAGTTTAGTTAAGTTTGTAATTGAAACTTCTATTATTAACTTAATACTCAGTACAATACACGGAAAATAGGATTTTAAAACGATTTTTTTAAGCCATTTACAGCGCTTTTTTTAAAAAAAAGCGCTTTAGAATCGAGCACTGTAAAAAGATACAACAGCGCTTTTTAAAATAAAAAAGCGTTATAAAATAGGTTGATATAGTGCGCACTTGTTACGCACCTTTTACAGCGCTTATTTGAAAAAGCGTTGTAAAAGGTGCATTCAATATATGCATTATTATGCACTTTTTACAGTGCTTATTGAAAAGAGCACAGTAAAAGGTGCAAAGACTCGACGGGATCTAGAGAAGAGGGAAAGAGGGATTTATGCTATTAAGTCAAGAGGATTGAAAGATTTTCGTCGTTACCATCCTCCAAAGTTCAAGGGTGATGAGAACTCAAGAAAAGAGATGAGTAGTGGATTCAAGTAATGGAAAAGATCTTCGAGATGACGAATTGTCCAGCAGACCTGAAGTAAATCATGACGGCATGGAATTTATAAAATGGTTCCAAGGACACAGAAGCTATGTGTTGGTGTAAACTCGAAGATGATGAGTATGCATGGATTAACATTAGACTAATAAGGGATTTCAAGTAAAGATCTAAGTTGAGGACTCTTGTTAAGAAAAGTATTAGATGTTTTCCTGGTAGATTTTAGGATGAAACTGGATGAAGTTTGACAACTGTCAAGGAGATGTGAACATCATGGAATTGTTGAGAAGATAAGGCTTCCATTTGGAATAACATTTAGTGCTTAGGTGTCAATGAAAGAGACAGGTATTGAAGTTAAGGGAGCGTTGCACATTAGGAGTAAATACTCCCTTGGTTAGATAAAATATGCTTTGAGGAACAGTCGATACCTTGAGGGATAAAGTCGAGCATTTGAGTTAGACTAGATTCGCAACTTGGATTATTAAGTATGGATAGGGATATTGGATGAATCTATAGACACGTAAGTGTGAATGTTGAGCGATGTTCAGAAAAACATAATGAGTTAAGCCTTGATGTATTGAACTCTATGTTACCATTAAGTGGAATTTGAAGTATCAAGTACGAGAATACTTGAGATTGCGGTAATATAAGTTTGAGAGTCTATAAAAGGGTGGAAATTACTAAGAGGACGTTAATATTTTGATAGGTTGGAAGGATTATTTGAGATTTGATTTGGGGCCCTAAGATGGTTGATTTTATTAGTTGATGATTTAATATCCACAAAGTTGGATGGAGGACAAGTAATGCTTAAAACATTCATAATCGAAGGAGTTGAGGCAGGCAAGTGATAAATGATTCATGTTAAGGATGGAAGTGTTTGGAGATTTTGAAGATCAAATTTGAGAATCCTATTAAATGATAGAAAGTGAAAAAGAAGAGATGAAATGAATGATTTGTGATTTAGTTGTTGGTCTTGGGAAATCAAGCATTGAGGTTTAAAATGAGTGTTGTAGTGACTAGATGAACAATGAAAGGTATATGGGTCTTTGAGACATTTTACTGCAAAATTTTGGACGATGAAGTTATAGATAATTATTTCTTAGGAAATGCTTATGGGGAATGTGTGAGAAATAATTCTTTAGGACGTTCGATTGTTAGAATTCTTTCAGTTTGTATCTCGGTGAAGGTTGTGAAGGAATAAGAATCCAGCAAGTGAAACAAATATTGGAAAATGTGCCAAAAAAATTTGTTGGAGCAGCACATAGAGATGTAACTTATGACAATTAAAGATTCAGGAAAGGAATTACCTCACCTATAATTCAGACATTATTATTATAAAGGTATGCCAAGATATAAAGACATTACTTGAGTGCATGTCATGGGGATTGTTATTAGGTTCGTCAATCAAAGGAGTTAAATGTTTGTTTGATAGGAAACAATTGAACATGAAATGGAAAAGTTTGGTGGGAATTAGGAAGCCTTGATTTATTGGAATCACTATAATGAAGATGTATTAAGGTTCAAGGTAGAAATTTAAGTTTTGTATAAATGGAAAAGTGATGGAGTGAATACAATGCGTTTGACCTGTCATAATGAAAGGATAATCATCAAGTTGCAAATGAAGGACGCAACGAAATTGAAAAGTATCAGAATGAATGTTGGCAATAGATGTAGGAGAATTATTTTTGAGTTTGTACATAATTGCGAAGTATGTAAGGAATTTTCTAGGGAAGCGTGAATTTGAAGTGTTAGTCATGAGACAAATGTAGACCTTGATATGTGAATTAAATTCAAGTTGGATTTTGTTGGAAATGTGACTCTTGAAATGAAGTACTAAACTGAAAAGAAGGCTGTGTGTCCTAAGTAGTATAGTCTTGGGCATGATTTCGAAAACATTTGAGGAAGCTTGGATCACCAAACAGGTGTGGGGATAGAATTATTAAAGTTATAATTGGAATAACATACTGATAAGAACACTACGGTTGACATAGTTGTAAGACTAAAGAAAAAATCGAGGATTTATGAACAATGGAGAAATTTAGGAGTCCTCGACTGTAGTGATTGTTTGTGCTCAGTGTGTTGATGTCATACTTGGTGTTTCGTGTTGGTACCAAATGGATGTTTTGTACCAAGTGGATTCAAATGAGGCTATGTGACAAAGCTATGGGAAATTGTACTTCGTCGACAGGATCCAAGTTATAGGAAAATAAGGGAAACTCAGTGGACGTTGAGAAGATTGTTGACTGCTTGTACATTAGGATAATCTCAGTTGTAAGTCACAAGGAGTGCTATTACAGTTCGGTTAAGATAGTCTAAGCCACTATCATGGTTGTTGGCTATTTATTGACAAATTGAGGGACTGATCATCCTTAATCTCTTGTTGATAGTAGACAAAATCATGTTGAATGAATTGGACGAGCCTTACCGATTATGGATGTGTGCAGAGTTATTAAGCACCATATGAGAAC
Organism: Cicer judaicum; assembly: GCA_037974835.1. NCBI lineage: Eukaryota > Viridiplantae > Streptophyta > Magnoliopsida > Fabales > Fabaceae > Cicer > Cicer judaicum. The sequence goes on along the minus strand of JBBPBS010000629.1, from coordinate 7,996,345 downwards.
GGGAAGACAACACTCTATTCGAGTAGGTCGGGTGAAACAAGTTGTGACTTGTATGTTGAATTTGAGTACAAACCTAGTGTGGATTGTTACTCGTACTTTAAGTTTCGAGGACGAAACTAATTTTAGGGGGTTAGTAATGTAAGACCCATAGTTTTTAAATCCTAAATTATACTATTTAAGGGTATTTTGTGTTTAATTTCTTAGGCTTTTAGACCAATTTTTGGTATTTATATAGTTAAATGCCAAAAATAAATTTTTGGAAATTTGATTAAAAATCATTTGTCGGAGACTAATTTATTTACATTACGAAGAATTTAATACCGAACAATTTTGTTAAAAATATCTCTAGTTACAAAAAACTTTTATCTGTCAATTGAGTTGTGATGAGAGTATATATTTTATCAAAATAAATTGTGATATGTGTAAGAGTTGTAAAGATATTTGTTTGGGCTTGGATTTTAATATAATATAAATATATATATTTGGATGTAGTAAATATATATATATATATATATTAGAAAGGAAAAAGAAAACGAAAGGAAACAGAGGAAGATAAGCGTCTCCCTGCCTCACGCATTCAAGCCTCCTTCTTCTTTCTTCCTTCTCCCTTCTTTTCTTCTTTTACTTTCTTTTGCTTCAAGAAGAGAAAACCCAATGCTAGTGGGTGAGAAAGATCAAGTTTCCAGCTTCTTCCTTTCTCCCGGATTCAAAAACGGTATTAGGGATTTCAAAAAACCGTCAAACACAAACCTTCCCGTTTCACCTAGATCTAAGCTTCGTTTCAAAAAGAGATAGAAGGGAAAGTTTCTCACTACCACGCTACGGTGCTAGGGAACCAACTTTGGAAGCGGCGTTGCGAGTGAAAAACTTTACCGGATTTACCCGCGGCACTGTAATCGCACGTTACAGCTAACGTGAAGGTAAGGGCTCCTTCCAAACTTTTAGTTTGCATTTAGGGACTTATTTGTGGTTGTGTGGAAAAGAATTTTGTTAGGGTTAAAGTATTGATTTGGGGAAAATGAATTTAAGGTTTTATAGGTAAAACCTTAGAGTAGGTTTTGCTTATATTGATGATTGTTTCATGCAAAATGAATTTACCTCATGTATGTGTGATTTTGAATAAATGAAATTATTGTGTTAACTTGTGTTCAACGTACTTGGCGTGTTCATACTTGATGTTTGTTGATTGATGTGTTTTGGTGTGAATTATGGATTGACTATGAAAGTATGTCTGAGTTTGTTTTGTTTGGAATTTGAAAACCATTAAGTGAAACGAGTATTAAGAATGGGGAATCTCTTAATGTCTTGTTTACTTAATGTGAGTTTGTGAAAATCGTTTAAGTTAAATGAGAATTAAGAATGGGGAATCTCTTAATGTCTCGTTTACTTAATGTTGTTTGAAAATTGTTTAAGATAACTGGGCGTTAAGAATGGGGAATCTCTTAATGTCTTGGTTACTTAATGTTTGTTTTTGAAAAATCGTTTCAGTTAAATGAGTATTAAGAATGGGGAATCTCTTAATGACTTGTTTACTGAATGTTTTGTTGTGGAAATCGTTTAAGTCAAAAGTATATTAAGAATGGGGAATCTCTTAATATGTCTGTTTTCTTATGGTTGATGTGAAAATCGTTAAGTTAAATGAGTATTAAGAATGGGGAATCTCTTGATATCTGCGTTTACTTAATGTCGTCGTGAAAATGATTTTGTGGAGAAATGAATTGTCGTGTTTTGGCGTGAATAGTGTAATAAATTTGTGAATATGTTTGAGTTTGTATTGTGTGGAATTTGAAAACCATTAACTTAAACGAGTATTAAGAATGGGGAATCTCTTAATGTCTTGTTTACTTAATGTGTGTTCGTTTGTGAAAATCGTTTAAGTTAAATGGGAATTAAGAATGGGGAATCTCTTAATGTCTCGTTTACTTAATATTCATTTTGAAAATCGTTTAAGTTAAATAAGTATTAAGAATGGGGAATCTCTTAATGACTTATTTACTTAATGTTGTTTTGAAAATTGTTTAAGTTAACTGGGCGTTAAGAATGGGGAATCTCTTAATGTCTTGGTTACTTATTGTTTGTTATGGTAAATCGTGCTGACCCGTGATAGGTGGCACCTCGGTAAACTGTACTGACCCGTGATAGGTGGTACGTTTACGATTTACGTTTGGTAAGTTGTGCTGACCCATGATAGGTGGCACCTCGGTAAATAGTGTTGACCCGTGATAGGTGGTACGTTTACAACTTACGTTTCTTGGTGAAATGTGTTTGTCCGTGAGAGACTGCACAAGTGTTTGTCCGTGAGAGACTACACCCTGGTGAATTGTGTTTGTCCGTGAGAGACTGCACAGGTGTTTGTCCGTGAGAGACTACACCTTGTTAAATTGTGAATGGTTGGTTCATTTTGTCTGTGTGGGGATTGTCACGTCAAGATGATTCCATGTGGTTTGTTGGTTCATCTTGTCCGTGTGGGTATTGTGTTATAAGTGTTAAGTGTTATGTTTTGGAATTTATGTGATAGCATGATTGATTGTAAACTTTTCGAAACTTAAATTGTCGTGGTGATTTTGTTATAATTGCCAACTGTGGATGTTTTGGAATTGTTTGTAAGTGTGATTGATTGCAAAACCATTTCAAAACTCAAGATGTGATAGTGTTGGCGCTATAATTGTTAAGTATGATTGTTTGGATTTGTGTGTAAGTGTTGATTGGTTTCGATACCCTTTAAAAAGCTGAAAAATGCTGAATTTTGCTGTTTTTCTGTTGCTGTCTGCTGTGTATTCGAATACAGGAAGCTGTATTCGAATACAGACATGCTGTTTTGCTACTGACTTACTGTGTAGTCGAATACAGATTGTTGTAGTCGAATACAGACATGTTGTTTTGCTACTGACTTGCTGTGTAGTCGAATACAAACTGTTGTAATCGAATACAGACATGCTGTTTTTGCTGCTTAATGCTGAAACAGCCTTGTATTCTAATACAGAGATGTTGTATTCGAATACAACAATGTTGTTTTGTTAAAAACTTCAATTTTCAACTTTGTTTATGCATGTTTAGCATATGGAAACCCTTTTAAGGTGCATGCTAAGTGGAAAGGTTATTTGTGCATTTAAAAACTTAAATGTTATGTGTTAACTGTTAATTTCGGTTGGTGACCCTTTACAACTATTGTGGAAATCTGGGCTTTGCCCTCAGATAAGAGATAGGACGATCCTACCGGTTCATACCCTGTGGATGGGGATGTAGATGGGAATGCCTGACTGGAGCTATGTTAGGAGGATCTTACGGGGCGCATGGAGATCACTCAAGGTGTTTAGTTTGTTTTGTAGAATGATCAGATTAGGTTGACATAGAGGGAACATACGTCTTTCTTTTGTATTGTGTTTATTTTAAATTGGAAGACTGTACCACTTTTTGATATTTAAATATTTCGTATTCATATTTGGAGAAACTTTTCCGCTGCTTGTAAATTATAATGACTTAATTATTTATCCAAAGGTGTTTACCTTATTTATTTCTCTATTTTATTTTAATTTGTTTTGGAAAAAAAAATACACCCTTGCTTTGAAAAACGGGGTGTTACACTCCCATTTTCCACATCAGCACATCTTGCCAAATTAGAACAATAACCGTTAGGCGTCTTCAGCTCTTTGATCCAACGATAAGCATATTTGGCTTCATCAGTAGATAAAGTGTAATTCGCACGAGTTTTAAGGGTCTTGCCGTTTTGTTCCACCAACAACAAATCTGATCGTCTGCAATATATACCTATGTCTTTTCTTGCTTTGTAATTATCTTTTGTTTTCCCTTTCACATTCATCACAGTATTAAAGATGTTGTCAAAGAAATTTTTCTCAATATGCATAACATTGAGATTATGTCTCAAAAGATTATCTTTCCAATACGGTAGATCCCAAAAAATACATCTTTTTGTCCAATTGTGCCATTGTCCGTAACCTTGTGGTTTACAAGCCACACCATTAACAACATGTACCTTTGTCATATCTTTTACTTTATTCCAAACTTGTTCTGATGTCAATTTCATCGGGGGTCCTAGACTTTCTGCATAGCCCTTCATAAATGCAGCTTTGTTCCTTCTAAATGCATGATCAGCAGGTAAAAACCTACGATGCCTTGCCACCAAATTTTAAAGTAAATGCTTTTGTATCTTCCATAAAAATAGGACAAGCTAGTTTACCATGGGTGCCCCATCCTAACAACATCCCATAAGCGGGGAAATCATTAATGGTCCACATCAATGCAACTCTCATCATAAAATTTTCTCTCCGAGCAATATCATATGTCAAGACACCATTCCACAACCTCTTCAAATCGTCAATCAAAGGTTGTAAATAAATATCAATCAATACCAGTTGTAGGATTAGAAGGACCTGGTATCACAGCAGCTAAGAACATATAAGGTTTAGACATACACATATCAGGAGGAAGATTGTAAGGAGTAACAATAACCGGCCAACAAGAATAAGGAGTAGACGATGCTTGTATGTAAGGCGTAAATCCATCTGAGGATAATCCAAGTCTTACATTGTGTGGATCTGACGCAAAGTCAGGATGTATTTGATCAAAGTGTTTCCATGCCTGACCATCAGACGGATGTCGCAACTCGCCTGAATTTCTTCTATTCTCATAATGCCACGTCATCTTTCCTGCAGTTTGTATTGATGCAAACAATATTTGCAATCTTGATACAATAGGGAGGTAAAACATTGCTTTCCTTGGAATTGATTTTCCCCTACTTACCCTTGAGTTATTCCTATGGTGATACCTTGGTTCTTGACAAAACTTGCATTCAACTAAGTTTGCATCATTCATACCAAATTCATTGTCATAATACAACATGCAACCTTTAACACAACAGTCAATCCTCTTGACACCTAATCCTAACTTTGACATTAACCGTTTCACATCGTAATAACTTTGCGGCAAACCATCTCTAACAGGTGTTGCGTCTAGCATCATTTTAGTCATCAAATCCAAAGCTAAATCAGGAACGTGAAATTGATAACTTTGAGTTTGAAGAACCTTCAAACAATGGTTTATTTGTCTCTTTCAAAAGACCATAAAATCTCTGAGCTTCTTCATTGGGAAGTCCATCGGTATCATCATATTGATCTTCATTGAATGACAAATTAACCCCAACAGCATCGAAGATCATATCATTCATCGCCTCAAAGTGTTGATAGTTATAATAATCTATACCTAACATGTTAGTACTACTAGAAGGATCTATGGTATAATTCTCCAAAGATGTACTAGTATTTATAGGCGCCGCCGTAGACTCTTCTCCATGATTAGTCCAAATCCAGTAGTTAGGCATAAACTCGTCTGCATACAAATGCACTCTTATTTCATCTTCACTTTTAAATCGTCTACAACGACCTAAACAACATGGACATCTCATTCCCCCTTCATCTTGGACAATTTTTTGCACTCTCGCAAAATTGAGAAAGTCTTCGACCTTGTTAGCAAAACGTTGTTTAAGACCCTTTCTTCCAGGAAAATTCCTATCGTACATCCAACTACGGTCTAAATCCATAGTTGCTTTATATATATATATAATGATGTTTTATATATTAATTGCTTTATATTTCAAAAGCATTATATATAAATTTTGACATATTTATATGTCAATTAGGGGAGCATGCATTTGCACACAATATAATATATTATTATCAATACAATAAATATATATAAACCGAAATTATATATATATATATATCAATACTATCAAAAAATATCAATACTAATAAAATTTTAATAATGTTTTTTTAAAATCAATAAATTTGATATACATGTCAATTAGGGGATTATATATTAATTAATTTGCAAACAATATAATAAATTATTAATCAAGACTATATCAATATACAAACCTATATAAAATTTTAAATGATGTCTTTTTAAAAATCATGACTAATAATCAAGACTTATTTATAACAAAAAATAATAATATCTTTGAAACTTTAATAATGTTTTTTTAAATAATAATTATTTTAAAACCAATATATTTTAACCGAGGTTTGAAACTTTAATTTTTCATATATTAATATGTAAACAACATCATTCCTATTTTTTAAAAAATAAATTTATAAAACTAATCTAAATATATATATTACTAAACTATATTTTAAAAATAATATATATATTTACTAATCTAAATTTAAAATATATAAAATACTAACTTGATGCCGAGTAGCGTCTGACTTGAATTAGTTATAACAAATTAAAAAATAAAATTTTAAAACTACATATAGAATATAATTTATACTTACCAAATTTAAATGAAGCAGAGTAATTTTGTGTAGAGAGAAGGAGGAGAGAATAGTTATAATGAAGTTTTAGAGAGAAGTTGGATGTGAAAAAATGAAGAACGAGGGGAGAAAAATATATATAGGGTCACCTTGGGCATTTGTGGTGGCCAAAGCAGCCACAATGCCAACGGCTACTTCCATTTGTGGCGGCCTTTGCCGCCAGTAACGCCAACGGATAGAATGGAATTTGTGGCGGCCTTTGCCGCCAGTAATGCTAACGGCTATGTCCAGTTGTGACGGCCTAAGCGGTCAGTAAATGCCAGCTGGATTGGGCGTCCTTTGTGGCGGCCTTTGCAGCCACAAACGCCACGTGCCCATTCCTTTGTGGCGGCCTATGCCGCCACAAACGCCCTGGTCTTTTAAATATTTTGTGATGGATTTGGCCCTCACAAAAGTCATCCTTTGTGGCTGTAAAAGCCCTCACAAAATCCAGAAATATTTAACTGGATTTTGTGGATGCCTAAGCTCTCGCAAAATCACAATGTTGTGATTTTGTGAGGGCTTAGGCAGCCACAAAATCCAGTTAAATATTTAAAAATTTGTGAGGGCTTTTTCAGCCACAAAAAATGACCAATTTCAAATTTAGCCTTTGTGAGGGCTTTTCAGTCACAAATTTGTGAGGGTTTTATTCGGCCACAAAATATTTATAAAGTTGGCCACAAATATGTGTTTTTCTTGTAGTGTATTTTCCCAGCAACTCTCAAGACATAATTCTTTCTCACCTCATCAAGAACAAAAACAATCTGCAAGCGAAATAAAGATATAGTTTGAGTAAATTATTTCAATGGAAAAAACGATAAATGGCAAAAGAGTGGATCAAAAAAGTTACTTGTATATCATTCCACAGTATATCTTTTGCATCCTTCAATGCCTTATCTCTCCAATCATCAATTGTAATGGGGATATTCTGACGAACAACAGCCCCAATGTAACTTACAAACATGGAGCTGTTGGGGTCAATTGGCTGACCACTATTATTCCATTCAACCTAATAAACTCATATAGTAAGTACATGCTTTCAAAAAAGACAAAAAATAAACAGCAAACAGAGTATAGTATATCTCAAATTTTCTGCCACTACTCCTTGCTTTTATGACCTTTTGCATGATGGTTGCACCACATTTGACTTCATTTCTGTAGGTCTTAGTGTTGACAACTTCCTCATTTTGACAATCTAAATCTTTGTTGGTATCCATTTATCTCCAACAAGTTCAACATGTAGTTCAGTATAACTTCAACAAGTTCAACATGCAGTAGTCTAAGTACGTATCAGTATAAGTTCAACATGCATTTTAGTGATAACAAAAAATTAATAACATCAATACCTGAATAGTGAGACGAAATACGTAGGATAAGGAACATGTAGGGTTCATAGAAGAAATGCGCACAAATACAGTTTGTAGAAATTGAAGTATGGTTCGAAGAAATACGTAATGAGGGTTACGTATTTCAATGAGAAGAGATGGTTTGTAATGGGAGAGATAATCATGGATGGAAATATGGTTCTAAATGAGAGAGATGATCGTGGAAATATGGTTCGTAATGGAAGAGATGATAGGGTTCGCAAAGGAAGAGAAGAACGATGAAGATGAGATGATAGTGAAGTTTACGTAATGAAGAGGAAACTGAAGCGGTTTACTGTTATATATAAAACCCTATTACAACGCTTTTTTAGAAGCCTTTTACAGCTGTTGTTGGAAAAGCGCTCTAAAAGACCTAAGCCTTTTATAACGCTTGTAGAAAAGCGCTCTAAAAGGCCTCCTTATTTTATTTTTAAAAGGCTTTTTTTGTAGCGCTTGTAGAATAAGCGTTGTAAAAGACCTCTTTGTTTTCTTATGTTATATGACTGTTTTTTTTAAAGCCTTTTACAACGCTTGTTAGAAAATTGCTCTAACAGGCCTCCTTATTTTATTTTTAAAATGCTTTTTTACAGCGCTTGTAGAATAAGCGCTTTAAAAGACCTATTTGTTTTCTTATGTTATATGACTGTTTTTTTTAAAAGCCTTTTACAATGCTTGTCAAAAGAGCGCTCTAAAAGACCTCCTTATTTTATTTTTAAAAGGCTTTTTTACAGCGCTTGTAGAATAAACGCTGTAAAAGACCTCTTTGTTTTGTTATGTTATATGACTTTTTTTTTAAAAGCCTTTAACCTTGCTATAAACAAAACTTTGTGTAAAATTACTAGTTTATATTCAGTTCCGTTCATGTAAAATACATATATTTGGATTTTTTTTCTTCCAAATTATTAGTTAAATACCTATATATATATATATATATCAATGCTAAATTACATGGTCAGCTCATATTGGGATGATCATTTCAAGATGAATTCCCAATACTAAAATATAGTTTTCAAGTTCAATATAAGTAGAAAATCAATTATGGCAGGTGAAACATACATTAAATTACATGAACTTAGTATAAAACACTAAGATCAAGCTAAATATAAGCAGAAAATAAATATAAGCAGAAAATCAAATACATGGCTTATATAAAACAATTAAACATGTTCAAACAATTAAATTAGATGAACTCAGTTCAGATTACATGACTTATATAAAATAATTAAACATGTACATTAAGATGCCCTTCTTCTTTTCCTCGTGGGATTCACATTTGTTTGTCCATTAACGATACAAAACGATGGATTAATCCAAATTCCCTCATCATGATCATCTCTAAGATATAAACACTCATAAGTTGAATCAATATCATGTGGTTGTGATGTTAAAAATAAAAGATCATCACCAACATCTTCATCATTATTGTTATCATCAATTATTTTATTGGTCGATAAGACAACAGACCATTTATCATCAGCAGGATCAGTGACATAAAACACTTGTTGAGCTTGCGACGCTAACATAAAAGGCTCATCTTTGTATCCCACCCTATTAAAATCGACAAGCAAGAACCCAGACTCATCAATCTGAATGCCATTATTATTATCGACCTACTTGCAACCAAATATGGGTACACGAAACATTTTGCACTTGAGACATGCATCGCTCCAACTACGAGAGTGATTCTGCTATTTTGCATAGTGGCCTAATCATCTTGTTCTTTGGTATAAAATGTGTAGTCGTTAATTACATAACCAATGTAAGAAAAGACATGTAAAATCGGACCATTTTCTAGCCACCTCAATCTCTGTGAAATTGATTTGGGGTCTATATCAAAGTTTGACTTTATGTGATTATTTAACCATGTTATAAAACTTCGATTGTGCTCTCGAGTTATCCAATTTTGATTCCTATTCATGTTCAAACGAGATAACTGATCCATGTGTATTGTAACATACAGTTGAACCTCATCATCATTGTGCAAAACATACAATTGTGCCTGCTCCCATTCTGTCCTTGATATAGTCATTAGTCTCCTTCCAATTATCCCTTCTCCTAATATTCTTCCCGAATGACGAGAGATGGGAAGCCCTATGGATTCAACATTGGACAGATATTCAGTACAAAATTCAGCAGCTTCTTCAACAATGTACCATTCAGCAATACAACCTTCTGGTCGACTTCTACTTTTTACGTACCCTTTTAATATTTTCATATATCGTTCTATTGGATACATCCATCTCATATAAGTTAGCCCACAAAGTTGTGTCTCCTTAACCAGATGAACATTAAGGTGAACCATTATATCAAAAAATGAGGGTGGGAAATACATGTCAAGCTCACACAAAGTAACAACAATTTCCCTCTCCAATGTCGGTAATTTCTGAGGATCGGTCACTTTACTACAAATTTCCCTAAAGAAGAAACATAATCTCGTTAAGGCTCGTCGAACTTTTTCAAGTAAAATGGAACGTATTGGTAGCAAATGCTCCATTAGAATATGACAAGCATGGGTCTTCAAACCTTTTAACTTGAGGTCTTTCATACAAACCAAATTTTTAATGTTTGAAGAGTATCCTTCTGGAACTTTAACTTCGTGTAGAAATTTACATAAATCAATTTTTGTCTTTCTAGATAGAGTATGAGCAGCTGGAGGTAGATATGTGCGATTTCCTTTCTTTACGGGACACAGTTCATTTCTTATTCCCATTTCGACCAAGTCCAATCTTGCCTTGATGTCATCTTTAGACTTTCATGGAACATTAAGTAACGTACCAATAACACTATCAAATAATTTTTTTTCAAAATGCATCACATCGAGGAAATGTCTTATATACAATGACTTCCAATATGGTAATTCAAAGAAAATTGACTTTTTCTTCCACCCAGTTTTGACCAGCTCTCTCGCAAAAGGTTTGTCAAAGTTTGTTCTTTTTCAAGTATTTGATATCTAGTCGGTGCTAAAGGAACTTTACTTTCCTCTGATTTTCCATTGAATGCATTTCTCCACCCACGATACTGATGACTATAAGGTAAAAATCTACGATGTCCAAGAAATACATTCTTCTTAAAGTGTTTCAACCGCATCCAATTTGTACTCTCTTCACATATAGGACATGCACACTGACCTTTAATGCTATATCTTGATAAATTATCATATGTTGGAAAATCATTAATTGTGCCGAACAACATAGCCCTCAAATTGAAACATTCTTTCTTATACGCATCATAAACTTCCACACTTGTCTCCCACATAATTTTTAAATCTTCAATTAAAGGAGTCAAGTATACGTCGATATCATTCCCCCGTTGTTTGGGTCCAGAAATTAACAGAGACAACATCATAAACTTACGCTTCATACATAACCATGGAGGTAGGTTATAATCAACAAAATAATAGGCCATGTGTTTTGAATCTTCTTCACTGCGATATATGCGCCTAAATCTTGGTATTATAGGAAAATACCACACGACTTTTGATGGAGTAGATTCTTTCTTCTTATATCGTGAGACATTGCATTTCGAACACGTCTTTAGTAATTCATATTCGTTTCGAAATAAAATGCAATCGTTAGGACACACATGAATCCTTTCGTAACTCATGCCAATAGAGCACAAAATCCGTTTAGCCTCGTAGGCTCGACTGAGAAGTTCATTATCATCTGGCAACATATCTTTTAAGAGTCTTAATAATTTGGTGAAGCTTTTATCAGACCATCCATTACTCGCTTTTAAGTTGTACAACTTTAATATCACCGACAGTCTTGAGAATTTAGTACAACCATTATATAATGGTTTCTCTTCATCACTCAAGAAACTCTCAAACATTTTAGGACAATCCCGAAGATCTTCTTCAACTGCTTTTGCAATCTTCTTAACTCGGTCTGGCTCATATGTATCGATATCGAAGTCAGTTGAAGCATATGTCGAACCATTCTCAAAATTAGTGTTTCCTTTTTTTTTCTCACCATGTCTTATCCAACATGTATAGCTTTGATCAATTTCATTCCATACTAAATTTCCTTCCAATTCATCTTCTCTAACGCGTTTTCCAAAACAACATTTTAAACAAGGACAAACGACTCTATTTGGATCTTTTGCATTCTTCAATGCAAACTCAACAAACTCCTTCACTCTATTTTCATACTCTTTTGACAATCGATTGGCAGACATCCATTTTCGGTCCATATTATATGACCTACATAAATGCAGTTACAAAAATAATAAGCTACTAAAAACATTATACCAATATATAGTACACATATCTAATATTGGAAAATGGAAACCATGGTCCATTATTATGTAACAATTTCAAAACAGAACAAATCAACAAATTTCAAAAAAGAAAAGATTTTATATGATTTATTATGTAACAATTTATTAGTTTTCGTGACAACAACAAATTAATAAATACAGTACCTGAGACAATGTATCCAATTTTTTTTAAAGGAGGAGCAATAGATAGAGGAGAGGAGAGAAGAGGAGAGGAGAGGAGGGTTCCCAGAGTAGAGGAGATGAGGGTTTGTAAATTTGTTTTAAATTTTTTTATTTATTTAAAGTAAATGATTTTTATTTAAAGTGAATGATTTTACAACGCTTGTGTATAAAGTGCTCTAATAGGTCCTTTAATTATGTGAAATCGCAAGACTTTTACAGCGCTTGTAACAAAGGCGCTCTAATAGGTCATTTAATTATTTGAAAGCGCATGTCTTTTACAGGGCTTGAAAAAAAAGCGCTTTAATAGGTCATTTAATTATGTGAAATCGCATGTCTTTTACAGCGCTTGTAACAAAAGCGCTCTAATAGGTCATCTAATTGTTTGAAAGTGCATGTCTTTTACAACGCTTGTCCAAAAAGCGTTGTAACACATTATGTGAGGGCTCTTCATTTTACAGCGCTTGTGTACAAGCGTTATAAAAGCCTTGTAAACATTATGTGCAAACGCTATATGACCCTATAATAGCTCATTTTTCACAGCGCTTGTCAAAAAAGTGTTGTTATATCCTCTGTTATTTTTAAAATATATTTACAACAAGCTTGTATTAAGTAAGCGTTGTAAAAGGCGCGCTATAAAATGTCATTTTTGGCGTAGTGATATGAATTTGATATTATTTTAGCTTATTGAAATTTGTATTATTTTTAACTTAGTAATTAGCATTATTGTTTTGCCATACTGAGTAATTTAGATTTTAATGTGAAATGATTATGTTGTATTCAAATTCATAGAATGAGAACTTAATTGGTTATGAACTTGGTATGTTGTATTGATAGATAAAATGATAATTTAATTGATTATCGACTTGCTAGGTTGTATTTAGTATTTAAACTGATACAAAGAGAACTTAATTGGCTATGAACTGATTATATTTCCTGAAATGTCTGAATTATTGGGTACTAATTTTGTGTTTGATTGTCACCAGCTATTAAATGAACATCACTATTGGAAACCACACAAATTTACTGATGTTTCCACATGTGAAAGAGTAAGTTACTGCCTTGATTTTTTTTTTTATGTGTCATTAAATTTTAATTGAGTTTGTAATTGAAACTTTTATTATTAACTTAATACTTACTATGAATTTGATATTATTTATAACTTATTGAAATTTGTATTATTGTTAACTTAGTAATTAGTATTATTGTTCAACCCTACTTAGTAGTTTATATTGTAATATGAACTGATTATGTTGTATTTAAATTTATAAAATAAGAACTTAATTGGTTATGAATTGGTTATGTTGTATTTAAAGATAGAATGAGAACTTAATTAGTTATCAACTAGTTAGATTGTATTTAGTATTTAAACTGATATAAGGAGAACTTAATTGACTACGAATATGTTATACTCAAGCTTTTATTTTTCCAATAAATTAGTGGTAAGAGACTTGGCAGTGGTTCATTTTCAACCTCGAAGTGGTTATCTCACATTAGGGAGTTGCATTTCAAGGTTATAGTTTAAACTTTATATACTTATGTTGATGTATTCTAATTTATTTAACATTAGGTTATATTCTTGATATTCTTATGAAATTAATTTCATTTTTGTTATACGTATAGCTACTGCAGCATCAACCATATGCAAACTGGTCATCAAGTTCCAAAGATGGCTTTACTATGTTTATTAATTTATTTGGATTGAAATATATATATATTTATTTAAATACTTCTCGCTGACTGTAATATATAATTACTTTTCCATATGACAGTAATTATAAAGTTTGATTCATTCTGGGTGATGTTGGCAAGCTTTTGATTTGGATGAAATCCTGAATAGCATGAATTTGTTATATATATTATTTAGGTTTGTTATCAAAGATGAAGGTTCTAATATGTTCTTAATTGATGGCCCTGTTAATCTATTCTATTGATCATTTATGTTTATAAGTCAATTTTTATTTTGAAGGATATTTGATGAACTATAGTTTTAAAAAATGGGGCTTAAGTTAAATTGTCTTATGGTCCATACAAATAAAAATGTAAATCATTGTTTTATGAAAAAATATTTATAGATAAATTTGTTGTTAATTGGACCACAAAGTATAGAGAGAGAGAGAGAGAGAGAGATATTAACTTTGAATTTCACTAAAGTATTATTATGGATATTTGAATATGTATTGTAATGAGTGTTCATTTGAAATATTGAGTTATAAAATATTTTGGATTATAATACTTTATGATTGAATTTAAGATATTTGAATAATTTTTAAATTTAATCACAACAATATTATTTATTTATCGATCTATTTTAGTTAAAGTGTGAGTAATGGGTATGGGTACGAGCACTTAGGTACCCAGAGAGGAAGAGTACGAGTATTGAAGTATATGTCAAAGAGGGTATGAGTATTGAAGTATATATCCAAGAGGGTACGGGCACAGGTATGAGTAGTGCTTGGATTAGCAGCTAGTTTGAACCTATAAATTGAACAACTTGATGTGAAAACTACATTCCTTCATTACGATTTGGTAGGAGAGATCTATATGGAGCAACTATAGGGTTTTGAAGTCAAAGATAAAGAGCAACTTGTGTGTAAATTGAAGAAAAACTTCTATAGGCTCAAGCAAGCACCTCGACAATTGTAAGAGAAAATTGACAATTAGTGTTTGTCAAGAAATTCTCTGATTGTGATTATATTATTCGGTGAAAGTCACTCTAGTTAAAGCTACTTTAAATATGGCGGTTAAAACCACTCATAATATGCTACTTTGATCATAACTCATAAATCAAAAGAAGGACAAAAAAGAAAAAGGAGAAGTGATTCAAAAATGCATCGAGCAGAAGAGAAAGAAAAGAGAAAGTTGAGAGTTGCATATAACTTTAGTGTGTTTTTCACAAGAGTTTGTCACTGTTTATATTGTGATATAAGTAAATCTACATATGTTAACTATCTAATGTAAAACTTTAGAATTTATAGAGTTGAAAATTATCCAATAAATGAGTAAAATTTTAATAATTTTAAATTCACATACTAATTTTGTATGTTCCAATCTTTAGTTTATTGTTTTTATATGAAAATAATTCGGTTCATAGCATATCAATTGAATGGCATTTTGTTTTGGATCCAACCATCTATATCTCCTTTTTTGTTTGTTGACTGGATGAATATGTATAGCTGGGGTTTTCGAAAACGTAAACAAATTGAAATTGGCATTTAATTTTATTTACATGGTTTAGATAGCATTTCAATATTTAATTGATTCAAGTTGCTGGATAAACAAAATTGGTGTGATTTTTTATTTTCCTTTGCGCAATTTTGATAGATTGTTTTCAGTTTGTATACCATTAAAATATGATCTAGTATAAACTATTTTTGGTTTCAATTGGTTAATTTTTCTTTCTTTGAAAGAATTTGGTTAAAATTTGTGTTTTCATTACAAATGTCCATGATTATTGGATCATTCATTCAGTTGGGCCTTATTTGAATATATCGATGTCGCATTCTTTAGGTTTTATTTTTTTTTATTTTTTTATCTTATTATATTGTTAACATTGATATATTTTGCAATTTATTTCCTCCCTTTATTTAGTATTACTATTACTACTTTGAATCTATAAAAATAAAGATCTGTGTCTTTAGATAAAACAACTATTATTTATTGTTATTATTTAGGGAGAATTATTTCTTTGATGTGAATGTTGGAATTAACAAGCATTAATAACTTCGAAAGAAAATTAAAGATATGGATACAATTGAAATTTAATTTGGGTGATGTTCTATTTTCTTTTAAAATTAAATATTTTGGATTGACATAGAAAGTTGTTATATTGTTGTGCCTAGCTATTGTTTTTTTTTTTGTTTTTACAAAAAATTATATTCTTTAGTTTAAATTAGTAAAAATTACGTTG
>JBBPBS010000629.1:7941693-7980117 GCA_037974835.1 Cicer judaicum | reverse complement strand
TTTACAATTGTAATAAAACATTTAAATATGACATAAATTAAATTGAAATATTTAGAATATATATATATATATATATATATATATATATATATCTTTGGAGTTATAGTGTTGAAGATGTCAAAGTTATTGATTGAATTTGAATTTGTATTTAATTACAGTTAATTTATCAATTTAAACTAAACAGATATCACAATAAAATAAAAAATTAATCAAATATCACATTAAAAAAAAACTAAATACATATATTAAAAAATAGTTATTTAATTAAAAAGAGAAAAACAAATAGAAGAAATTACTTTTAATTCATTTGTCTCTGATGAGTGAAGACTCAAAAAGAATAGAAAGAAGTAGGGGTGGCTGATTTAAAATTTGATTATCAGCCTATTGTTTTTGTTAGAAGTAAATTCAATATATATATATTTATGGAATACATATATGTGAGTAGCATCTTGTAAATTTAATATATTGTTTATTTAATTTAATAAATTAATTTATCCAATAATTTGGTAGATTTGTTTGAAAGAACAAGTTGTACAAAGCATTCTCCACTATGGTTGGTCGAAAAACTAATACAATTTTTTCATCTGTAATGAGTATATGTTAAAAGAAACCTATTATTATGTGGTGAATATTAAATTTTTCTATGTGAGTTATGAGAATATTAAAAGACACCTATTATTAGATAGAACTAAATACAACACTTCGATATTTTATGAAAAATAAAAAATATCTCCCTCTATATTTCATATCATATTGTATTTATGTCGTATTTTGTGTCATGTTTTGTATTACGACAACATTAGTTCTTACCAATAGAATAATGTTATTGAAACATAAAATAAGACACAAATACAATACTTTGACATTTTATGAAAAACAAAACACGACTCCACTGTATTTTATAAAGTATTATATTTGCGTTTTAATAAAATTACTCTAATATTTGATCATTGCATTAAGAGTACGTATTACAATTAATTCATATAATCAAAAGATTATGGAATAATGATGCATGTGCATGATATCTAGTTTGACTCTTTTAATTCACAAATAAAGATAAATTATGCAGGTCTCTATAATTCATCTTTGATGTGTCTACTAATATTGTGTGTCTAATTAAACCTTCCAAATATTTGAACGACTTTAATTTACACTTATGATGGTAAGAATGTGATGATTATACAGATTTGTTTTATAACAATGTTAATTGTCATTGTTTGATCATTTTAATAAAATACCACTAACATTTAATGTTATTGTCTGAAAAATTTATATTAATGTTGCGTTAGGTATTTTGGTGAGCACACTTTGCTTTTGTTCTCTTTCAAGTATTATAGTTTATATATCTGTTAAATTGAAAAAAAAATTATTTTTTTAAAAGTTATTAGTTTTAGGATAAAGAAGAACTTTGATATTATCTCAATTTAGTATTTTTAAAAAAGAAATGAGAATTAATAATGAAAAGTGGTATTCCACTTATATTAGATGTTTTAATTAAGAGAACATTTTTGAAGTATTTTCTTTGCTTAAATTATATTGCTTTTAAAGCAACAGGTTGTTTGTTCACAAAACATGGTATTCCACTTATATTAGATGTTTTAATTAAGAGGACATCTTTCATCATATTTTCTTGGCTTAAATTATATTGCTTTTAAAGCAATAAAATGAAAACAAACATTTGTTAGAGAGCTAGTATTTCATTCAAATTATTAAGCAAAAATAAATAAATAAATAAAGAGCACATTATGTGAATATTTAATCTTTGAAATACATTATAATTTTATCTATCATGTAACTTTATCGAAAATTTGGCATTTTCTACTATCCTTGCATAATTAAGTTGTAATTCTTAAAGTTAAAAGTAATTATTTAAATAAGATTATTTTATAATGTGTACAAGAAAAAAAACGACAAGAAAAAGAGAAAATATAAGGGCAAATAAAGAAAATTAAAGATGAACCGATAAATGCTCAACTGTATTGAAAAATACATCAATTTTGAAATGACATAATCAATCAAATTTGAAGTTTTGGAGTATTTTTTAGATTGTAGTTACTTGTTTATTTCATAGTCAAATTTTTTTCCGGAAAAAAGTTTTAATCACTTTTAGTCCTTGTTTTGTTTTCAAAAAATTTCATAAAAAAT
The DNA here is from genome assembly GCA_037974835.1 of Cicer judaicum. NCBI lineage: Eukaryota > Viridiplantae > Streptophyta > Magnoliopsida > Fabales > Fabaceae > Cicer > Cicer judaicum. The sequence goes on along the minus strand of JBBPBS010000629.1, from coordinate 7,977,972 downwards.
AATTATTTTAATCCCTAAAAAAGTCTATATGAAATCAAAATAGAAACTAAAATTAGATAAATTGTTTTATAAGTACAAAACTTTCAATTTTGTATAACCTAAAAATATATAGACAATTTAATTAAATAATCATCTTAATAAAATCTTGTTTTAAGTTCAAAAATAATCATCTTAATAAAATCTTGTTTTAAGTTCAATGTCTTTTAAATTCAAATATTGCTATAATCAATTCAGTTATGTACTGTAACAATCAGTAATTTATGAAATGTTTAATATATATATATATCCCAAGTTAAATAATTTATTGAGACATTAAATGCAAAGTTCTTTGAGGAGTGATATGGTCAAAAGAATAAAATTGGGTTTGGAAAATCGATTTCAAAAGAATAAAAAAGTCTCCATGAAATCAAAATAGAAACTAAAATTGGATAAATTGTTTTATAAGTACGAAATTTGAAAGGTCATTATTTTGTATAAACTAAAAATATATAGACAATTTAGAGTTTAGTTGAATAATCATCTTGATAAAATTTTGTTTTATGTTCAAAAGTAAATTGGTTTTTATTTTGTAATTTTATTATAAAACATAAACTCAATGTCTTTTAAATTCAAATATTGCTATAGTCAATTCAAATATATATTGTAACATTCAATAATTTATGAAATGTTTAATATAAATATATATGCCCCAAGTTAAATAATTTGTTGAGACATTAAATGCAAAATGGAAAGTTCTTCGAGGAGTGATATGGTCAAAAAGAATAAAATTGGGTTAGGGAAGTCGATTTCAAATCAATTCATATAATTGCTATTATTGTAGATATTTTAGGTCATTATGAGGATATTATTGTGCTTTCTCCTAATTAAGTTCATAATATTATTTATGATAATCAAAATCAACAACCTCAAAAAACTAGAGCATCAGTAGTCGGAAATGACTGAATGTATAGAGATTCTATTTGGTATTTTTGGAAGACTCTATTAAAAGAGTAACAACACTCATTTCTTATTATGATTTTTGGAGCTTCGTAAGATAGGTGTCAAGACGATGTTTCTAAATGGCAATATTTATCAAACAATTTGGTGCAATCAAATAAAGCATAATGTCAATAGACACAAACTCATCTATGAGTTAACAAGTAAGTCTGATTAATGATACCATAAATTCTCATAAGGTGATTATTTGAAGTTATTTTGAGATGATTATTATAGACAATGGTGGGTATCATAAGGCCGGTGGGAGTTAATTTATATTTGTAGTATAATTTGTTGGATTTATTATATTTAGTCAATAATTATATATGTTTATTATATGAAATCGAAATATCTTAAATAGAAGTTTAGCGATAAAAAAATCTTAGTGATGCTTATTATATATATAGGTGTTGTGATAATCATTCTCAAGATATAATTGGATTTTTACAAAAGAACTATATCAATAAAGTTATAATTGAATTTTTACAAAAGAACTATATCAATAAAAAGTTATAAGTGAATTTGACATAAAAGATATTAAACTATAAGATATCTCAATCACTAAGGGAGATTATTAAGTCTCAAATTTTGCACAATATAAAATTTAAATATTCAGAAAATTAAATATAATCACTAAGGGAGATTACTATAGTGCTGATCCCAACAAACAAATGTGTGTTTCTAATTTAATAATAAAATTTCCATTTCATAATAGAATTGCCATTTTATTTACTACTTTTTTTATATATATATATTTTATGTGGTTCTTAATAAAAATTGTCTTCTTTTATTTTATTTTTTTTGATTTTTTTGAATTTATTAATTTAATGATATATAAAAAAAAAACTCATTTAACTAGCTCCACGATGTTAAGAAATCAAGTTAGGTTGACATGTATAAATATAGGTCTATATTATATGCTTCTTTTATCATCTACAACAAAGTTGATAAGTTTTAATAGTTTTTATTTATTTATTTATTTAATATATATAAATGTTTAATTGTAATTTTGACTTTTTATTTTCATTATTTTACAGTGAGGTTTTTTGTTACTTCAATAAAAAAACTTGTCATTTTGTCATGTATAAATAAAACTTGATTCCCCAATTGATTATAGATTTCAGGTATAATTATTGCAAATGATATCTTGAGACATTGTGTGACTTAAATAAATGCAATAAAATTGAAATTTCATTAAATTTTGGACTAAAATTCTGTTTAGAGTACCAAAATTGTGGATAAATAAAATTGAGGGACTATTTTTCTAATTGGGGACTAAAATTGCAATTAAACATTTTTTAGTAGTGCTAATAATATACTATTCAACATATAATTTATGACATTTTATTTAATGAATTAAAATTTTCACACGTCTTATTAAAATATGTGTATTCTATATAAATTTAATATAATTCATATATATTTTAATTAATTAAATATAATAAATTAAAAATATATTAAAAAATGATTTTTCTTTTTAAAAAGAAAATGTATTACACATTATTATTGTTTTTAAAGTTTTTTCTACAAAATAAAATACTCAAGATAATGTCCATTTTCAATTTTATAAAAAGAAAAAGTATATATATATATATATATATATTCTTCAAAATTCGCCTTATCAAATTGACATTAACTAAATTATCATCTCAATGGAAAGATGATAAGAGTTACTAAATTGTAATTTGAAAAAAACCATAAATGTATACCAACCTAGAATTTGCATCAATAAATAAATTAAAAATAACGTGCGTTATGCGGTGTTGCGGTTCTCTTATAAAACATAAAATAAAATAACGCGTGTTCCACGTGATAATGTCAACATCAGGTACGTAAAAAAAACGTCAAATCGTTATAGTTCATAATTTCATCATTATTATTGTAAAAGAAAAAAAAGAAAAAGAAATTATCATGTTTAGTACCTTTCAAAACAAACATCATGGTTTTAATTTTTTTTTTTTTTGAGTAAATGAGTAATTCTTCAGCAAACTGTAGATATTAAATGGTCTCTCATTCATATCTCGGTTTTTATGGTTTTATTCAAATTTAGAATTTCGGATAATGCTTCAAAAAATATGAATCTCATTCAAACATTTTAAGAGATATTGTCATCATGCATCCAACAATCACATTCTAAGTCGCATTTACTGGGATCAACATCCTAGATAAAATGGTCATCTATCTTGTCCTTATAGATCGATTCTCCTTTAGTAGTGACAACATGAATAGGACACCAATCTTCTTCGAGTATTGGTTATATCATCATAGTCCGAAAAATAGGAGAGGTCGAGCTCGGAGGGCAATTTGTAAAGATTAGGTTTCTGATAGATCGGGTGATTGATCTTTTTCTGTTGAAGATGTTGTAAGGACATAAAAGGGGAGGTATAGGTTCGGTTATTTGAGCATCTTTTGGGAGGTAAGAATACTCAACAAGGTTTTCTATTTTATTGGAAATAGTCTTACATTTTTTGGAAGAGATAGTGAAGAAATGAGAGTAATAGGTTGATTTGTAGAGTCTGTTGTTTCCATGGTTTGGTGGTTCCTTCCTTACTCACTCACTCTATCATATTCATACTATATGGACCCCCTCTTCTAGAAACAAGGCTCTAATACCACGCTGGTCGGGGGCCTTCCATACCACGAGATATAGTCTTAATTGAATCATCATCAAATTGAGATAACAAACAACCATTCCAAGGCTTACAAATCTCAAGGATCAATAGTCAGATGTTTTCTGATACACAAGATCCTCATAACTGAGGCGAGTGTAGATCATACTTGCATCTCTTACAGGGTGTTTATGATATGAACATAATAGCTAGAGCTTTCAGAAAGAAAATAAAAACTTAGAAGAACATGTTTATACTCAAGAACGCTTAAGGTTTTATTTCGATTTCACTTTGAGTCTATATGTTACAACACACCTCCTTTTATAGCCAAGGAGTTACACAAGAGACAAAATACAAACTATTCATGATCATGCCAAGATAAGCATTATTGGATTGCTTTATCATTATGGGAGGCATAATCATGACACCTTTTGACTATTATGCCATAATCATGACACCTTTTTGACTATTATGCCATATAGACATAATTATGACACCTTTTGACTATTTTGCCACATTATTAACACTATTTTACATAGGCACACGAAATTACAATCATTATATAGCACATATTCATGACTCTCTGACACATATTCACGACTCTTGTGACTCATTATCCTTTAGAGATAGGCTCGTGACTTGGAGACATATTCTGATCAAACAAGTATCCTTCAGTGAGATAATTAGGAGAATAGTTTGGCTCATACTGCTAGATGTCCTCTAGCATTTCTCTCAAAGTTTCTTCATTAAGATTCTCTAAAGTGTCAACATCCATTGAATTTTCTTCAAAATTCATTGTTGCAAATTGTTGTTCAATTTTTATTTCAGAGTCTTGTTCTTGTGGAGTAGAGCTTTCTCCAATTTGAATTTCCACTTCCTGCCATTGGGACCTTCTAAGAATTTTATGACCTTCACTTGAGACTTCTTGAGGGTTAACTGGCTGCCACTTGGAATGAAGATTTCCCATATATCAGCATGATTCAAGCTAATGAGAAGTTTAGTCCTGGAATCAATCCGATACGACCTATGTAGGATGGAAATCGTCTTAAGTTTGCTTATAGCATCCTGTGCTAATTTTCTTCCTTTGACCTCATATAAGATTAATTTTAATTGTTTCCTCCACCATTCCAGTGGAGAGTACCATCCAAGTGCAGTCCATATCAATGAGTTGTGGTTCTTTGGATCTATTAGATGGTTGTACATTTCTTTAGTCGGAACATAGGCAGGCATGACATACAGACTAATTGCGCACCAGATATACCATAAATGGTTTGCAGTAAACTTAAATTTTGGGTCTATCTTAAATGGTAAATAAAAGGGTGTGTCTAGAAGAAAGGGAGATTAATCTGGAAACCTTCTTATCTCTTTCATAATCTTTGTCATAAAATAAAAGAGATTATTTCTGGCGTACTCTTTGAGTCGGGATGGCGAAGAAGACGGGTCTATTCCGGGAGGAAAGTCTTTGATGGTAGAGCCATGGACTGGTAGTGACTTGATCATGAGAATAAGTGGAAATACGTGTTTTTTAGTGATGACTTGGATGGGTCTCATGGACCTGGAAAGTAAATCAGGAATCAAATTTTGATTTCCTTTGATATGTTTTACGGTAAAATCATATCTAGAAAACCAATCTTTGAGTCTAAGAGTTTGCGGGTCTAGAGGCATTTTATTTTTAAATTCGAGAATCCTGGGAAAAGAAGAATTATCCATTTGGACTTCAAACTGATAACCCCTCAGATGGAAGTCAAACTTTTGAATTCCCAATTTGACTGCAAGTGCTTCCTTGTAAGTGGTGTGGTAATGTTTTTCGGCTTCCATGAATTGACCACTAGCGTGACCACAATAGTGCTTTACTCCATTAAGTTCTTCTATCAAGACCGCGCCCCAATATTGATCACTCGTATCGGTTTGCAGAATTCTTTTTCCATTTCCAGGAATTTTTAGGGCAGGTGGAATCTGTGCAATCTTCTTCAACGATTTGACGGCTTCAGTATGCCTCAGTTCCCATGGTGGAGGATTTTTCCTAAGTAATTGTGACAGTGGGCTTGTGTATCTAGCAAGCTTTGGGATTAAATTTCTGATATAATTAATTATACCAAGAAATTGCTGGATTTGTTTAATGGTGAGATTTTCATCAGGAAAATTTAACAATTCTTGAGCAATGTGAGGTTGAGGCTGGTATTTCCCTTGAGAAAAATGCATCCCTAAAAAATCAATCTCTGTTTGGGCTAGCTGGCTTTTCTTTTCTGAGAGCATTATTCCATGATCTTGGGCTATTTGGGAAAATTGGCCCAATAACTGTTTATTAGCCTTTTCATCTCTTGAGAATAACAAGACATCATCGATGAAGATGAGAATACTGTCGAGAATGGGCTCAAAATTTTTTGTCTTGGTCTTTTGAAATAGTGAGGGAGCTACCTTAAGCCCAAATGACAATTTTGTCCATTGGGATTGGGCATTAAGAATGCAGAACGCCATTTTGTAACGGTCCTTAGGATCAACACCCATTTGCCAAAATCTTGACTTCATATCAAACTTTGAAAAGATCTGAGCACCTTTGAGGAAGATGTTTAATGAAGATGTTTTTAGAATAGGAAATTTATCATCTTTCAGAAAATGATTAAGAGGCTGATAATCAATTACCAACCTTTTTTTTCCTCTTATTTTTTCAGATCTCTTTTCCACATAAAATGCTTGGCAAGCCCATTCAGATTTCGTTGGCTCTATCAGTCCTAGTTTGAGCAACTGATTGCATTCTTCCCGGGCCAAAGCTAAATCTGACGGGCTCATTCCTGGATGAGTGGCCTTGGTTGGATTGATATCCTCATTGAGCTTGAAGTGAAGTTGGACAAAAAAGTCTTTATTTGTCCATAATGGTTTTGGATGAAAGAATTCTCCATGATTGTCTACACAAAGTTTCAGCAATTTGGGTTTGATTTCCTCATACCCAGCAGGAACTTTAGAAAGGAAATACAACTTTAATATCTCTGAATAAGGTTTAAATTCTCGCTTGTATTTGATTCCTGTAGGGAGAATTTGAAGTCTATTTGCTGCTGAATAAACATCCATTCCTACAAAAATATCTTTATTTGGGAGGCTGCTTCCAATGACCTTTGTCCAAACTATGCATTATGGGAAGAATATGATACCAATCTTTTCTTTTGTTATCAAATTTGTTTTGAAAATTTTGCCATCTACTGCTACAAAGTATGCAACATGTTTCGCCCATGCTTCCGTAGGGAGGATGCTTGGATTCATCATTGTTATCTATGCACTAGTATCCATGTAAGCTATGATTTTTTTAGGATGAGAAAACTTTGAGACGAGGACATGTATTTCAACACAAGGGAGAGGAGGAGTAGGTTGAGTGCTTCCTACTTCTTTGAATGAGTAAATAGGAAAACGTCTGTCATCTCCTGATTCAGTAAATGATGCCTCATCTAAAGAAGAGTTATCTGAGGAGGAGTCTTGAAGAGCAAAAATTGTGTCTTCATCGGTAGAGCTTTGTTCAGAAAACAAGGATTCTAGATCGCCTTCTAAGGGTTGAAGGGAGTTGATCATCTTGGCGGCTTTGTTGGATTTGTTGGGGACATCTTTTAAAAAAATGTCATTTTTCTCCACAAACAAAGCATCTTTGATTTTCCTTTATCCCTCTAAATGGCTTCCTTTTAAAAAACTTCAAAGTTTTCCTTCTCCTTACTTTCTTGAGGATTTTGGAAGGTTTGATGTAACCTTGCCGATGATGTTTCTTTCTTGTTGAACAACTGCATTTGTTATCCTTGCACTTGATCTCCAAGTAGGGCTTCTTGCAAGCCTTAATGAATTTGGATTTTTGTTGTACGATTTCTGAGAAATGCTGGTGCAACCTACACAACTTTTCAAATGCTTCTAATGTTATTTAATGAATCTGGCCGAGACTCAAGGCTTTGATATCCTTTTGAGTTGTTGCTATCATCTTATGGATTTCTGGCTGGAGTTCTTGGGGTAGTGAAGAGATATACGTGTTTTTTAGACTATGATCATTAAATCCATTGAGGACATAATACCTCTAGGTCATTCTTTGATAATGTCTTTCAAGATCTTTGACCTTAAGGGAACAACATCTCATCTCAAAGAACTCTTGTCTGCTTTTTCTGTAAAATATCTCCATATCACCAATGAATTCGTTGTGAAGAATTCCAAGAACAGCAGCAGTATTCACTAATCTGTGTAATTCTTCTTGTTTTAATGGACCAAGATTATGGTACCATTCTTTCAACGTGCCTGTCATTCTACAGCAAAATTCTTCAATGATCTTGTAAGTGTCTGCACCTGTTGTCATCATTTGAGTGTCAAGCCAGGCGCCAAATTCAAGGAGTCTTTTTCTCCAAAGACTAGGTGGTATATCATCAAGCGTGAACCATGGTCCGCTATTTTTCTTTGTTTTCCCCGAGACTGGATTTTCTTCAAGTGATTCTTCATAAGTGGATCCTTTTTCTTTTACATTCACCATGAAAAATTTGGAAATGCTTCCATAATTCCTTTCAGATTATGTTTCTTGTTCAGATGCTAATGAAAAGGATTCAGATCTTTCATCAACTGATGCATCTTTGGAAGAATCATCTTGTCCAAAAGAAGAGGAATCTTCTGGAAGAGAATTATTTTCTTGTGGGAATGTTTGATTTTCGGTGATTCTCATAGCTTGGAAACTATTTTCTGGAATTTCTTCCTTCTGGATTTTTGGGGGAGGTGTTTTAGGGACATCCTGGGAATTAGAGGATGATACACTTAAGCAAGTAATTTTTTCTTTGGACCTAGATGTCGAGGTTTTCGTAGTTCTAGCGGGTTTTGGCCTATAGGCTGATGGTATGTATTTGGCGTAATCTGGAGGTGATGAAGCATCGATAGGGTAAAAAGGAGACACTTTTCCTGGTTGCGAAAAGTAGGAAGGAAAGTTAGGATGGTTAAGGAAAGGATCCTCAACGGGTTTTAGTTCTTCTTCTTTGGAACTCTTAAGAAGTCATCAATCTCTTTTACTTGACTTTGTAGACTTCTGAATGCTCTTTCCTTTCGGTCAAAATTTTGGCCAAAAGTTCTTTCCTCCAACATCCTTCTTAAGTCATGGTCCAACTGATAGACTTGAGCTTTCAAGGCTCTATAATGCTTTTGCATTTTTTGAGACAAAAATCTAAGATCGTCATCTGTTTCTTCTATTTTTTCTGTGATCTTATTCATCTTTCTGTTCAGATTCTGAAGAGTGTCATTTTGAGCAACCATGTTTTCTGATTGCCAATTTAAAACTTCTTCTTCTTGGGTTAAAGGTTTGAGCTTTCCATCAGGTTGGACTTCCTTGGGTTGTATGAAAGCTTTGGACGATTTGTTAGTGATTGGGTCTACTTTCCTTTCTAGAGCAAAGATTTGTTGGTCATATTCGGTTGCAGCTGAGTACATGAAACAAGGGATTGGTTGGATATTTTTTGGAGGGTATAGAGGTTTACAATAGTCTGAAGGTGACCAAGAAACAAGAGTAGGGTCGTCAGGTGGCAAAAGCTTTTCCTTTCTAAGAATTTTGAGCGCTTCTATGTAGATAAGGAAAGGCTTCTTCCTATCATGGATTCCTACCCAAGGACCATTGTCAGGATCGGTGAAGGAGATGATCTTCACGTCCCTTTTCTTTTGGGGAGGATGATATCTCTGTTGATATCGTCATCATGCATCCAACAGTCACATCCTGGGTCGCATTTACTGGGATCTATTGGTATATTTATTTATAATATTTTATATGCATCTGATATATATTTTTGCTTAAATATTTATTTAATCTCTCTATTTTCATTGATTCACAATTTTAGTATTGTCGTTTTTAAATATAAAAATATGGCTATCAAGTTTTTAGAATTTCAAAAAAAAAAAATTCACAACTAAATTTAGAGTTTTTTAAGTTATAAATAATTAAAAACAGAAAAACAAAAATCAAAATTTAGCGACATAAACCTAAAATAGGAAAATAGATTAAAAGAGAAAAAATAAAATCATAAAAATATTTCTCCAAATCTTACCAATTTGTTGATCTTTGGGCGAAAAATTAATTGCTTTATGTGTATTTTTTTTCTTTAACGTAGAAATCACCTCTGTAAAATACTTTTCAGTGGCATTAAAACTATTCTACAAATCAATAATATCTCTATCTTTATAAAATGACTTAATTGCACTTTTGGTTTCCTTATTATAGGTGAATCTCGAAAGTAGTCCCCCCTAGTTTTGGTCCTCCAAACAAAATTTGAGTTCAAATCATGACCAGTTGTCATTTTTTTAATGACGTGTCAATAAAAAAGGTGACGTGTGAGACACCTATGTGGATTAAAGTCATTATTATATTATTTCTAATTAAAAAAATACAATTTATATTTTTAAAAACTATTATTATAATTGTGACACTATTTTTAAAATAATTGTCAAAATTAAGTTAAAAAAGAACACCTAAAATCGTAAACTCTAAACAGATCAAAATTAATAGCATCGTGAAACAGCGTGAACCCTAAATCATAAAACAACCCCAATTCAATAGAAACAACCCCAATTCTTCATCATCATCCGATTTCGTCTTCTTCTTCATTGTTGTTCATCTTCCCTTTTCATCTGGCTTCTTCTTCTTCTTCATCCTTTTCATCTGTTTCACAGCGTGAACCCTAAATCAAAAAACAACCCCAATTCAACAGAAGCAGCAATTCGTGAACCAATTTCATCAAAATCAACCACTTCCCTTTTCACATCATCCGATTTCCTCTTCTTCTTCATTGTTGTTCATCTTCCCTTTTCATCTGGCTTCTTCTTCTTCTTCATCCTTTTCATCTGTTTCACTCATGTTAAAATTAGAATTGAATGTTAATAACCTATAACAGAACTGAACCAAAACTGAATGTTAAAACCAACACTGAACCAAAATTGAACTAGCAGAATAAAACCGACACTGATGAAAAGGGAAGATGAACAAAGGACGAACACGAGTGAAACATATGAAAAGGATGATGAAGAAGAAGAAGAACCCAGATGAAAAGGGAAGATGAACACGATTTCACGCTGGTTCACGCTGTTTAGGGTTCACGATTTCATTTCATTTTGCTTTTTCTTCTGTTTATGGTTCATGATTTTAAGGTTCGTAATGCTTTTGATTTTGATTTGTTTAGGGTTCATCATTTTAGGTGTTTTTTTAACTTAATTTTGACAATTATTTTAAAATAGTGTCACAATTATAATAATAGATTTTAAAAATATAAGTTGCATTTTTTAATCAGAAATAATATAATAATGACTTTAATCCACATAGACGTATGTCACGTCACCCTTTTATTGACACGTCATTAAAAAATTGACAACTCATCATAATTTGGACTCAAATTCTCTTTGGGGGACCAAAATTGGGGACAAACAAAATAGGAAGACTACTTTCCAGATTCACCTATAATAGGGGGACCAAAAGTGCAATTAAGCCTTATAAAATTATGCAAAACGATCAAATCATGAGCAATCATGTGATGTATATTGTCATAATTGATAATAACCTCTGTAAAATAATTTTTCACACCTTAGGCCGCAAGGCTCATATTGATGTTGCGATTGAGCTCGTATATATTAAATTTAGATTTACCTAAAATTAATACAATTTAATGTTATGATATCTAATTATGAGTTGTGATCCAATAACCTTGATTTTATTTGTAGAGCAATAACCTTCAAAGAGATTTACTTCCATATGAGTTATTATTGACAACCCATAAGAGGAAAAATGACGCTTGGATTGATAGTCGCGCATAATCTACCTATGTATGTTCTTTATTTATGTAAATTCTTTATGCAAATTCTTTATATTACAAATCAACCAAAAAATAATATGATCTCATTTATACAGAGTCTTAGAAGAGCAATCCGTTTATTATACACATATTGGTGTAAGTTAGTATGTTATCTATATCTTGACTTGTTTGTTTAATTTATTTTAGAAATTTGATCATATATTACGTTATTAATTTATTCCATTTATTAGGGAACATTTAAAAAAAATTGGACGAAGTACAAACACAACTTGGCGAAATAAGTGAAGAAAGTGCTAAAGAGGTAGATAGAGGGACAATACTTAAGTTATGGACTGAATCTGCAGGGGGTCGCACTCGTGGTCGAGTTTATGGTATGAGAGACTTGTCTATTAACATCTGACATGGGTGTGTATCGCTTACACAATATTCCTAGAATCCTTCTAATTCTATGACTGGGATGTCTTTAGAAGCGGAGAGCGCAACTAGAATTATGATGTAGTGGACCAAGCTCAAGTGGCTACTAAGGTCGCCGAAGAGGCTAGGGAGCGTTCAAAGAAGTTAGAGAATGAATTTGATGCATTAATGCAATTTTTTAGTGATAAACTTGACGCTTTGCACCGTCAATCAGCTGGTGGATCATCTACTGCGAGTCATCCTCCTTTGCATTCTCATTACGATCATAATTTGGACGACTTGTCGCTGGACTAGCCTTAATGTCATATTTATGCTTACTTTTTGTAGTATTGGTTGACAATTATGTATTAAGTAAATTTGTTAAAGTTGTTATTTGATACTATGTTATTATTTTGTAGTTTCAGAACACATGATACTTTGGTAAGTTATTTAATACTATAGTGTGTTTGTTATGTTGTCAATGCAATGACTTTTAATGTTTCTTAGTTATCAATTATTTTATAAAAAAAATAAAATTAATCAGAGGCTACAAAAATAAAAATAAAAAACTAAATAAATTTGAAATTACCGACGTTAATAATTTCACGACTTTTCAAGTTTGACCACTAGCGTCGGCCGCCCGACGCAACTATTTTCACAACTGACGTGTCAACTGGCATATTTAGTGTCAGATGTTTCAATTTTGTTGATAGCGTCAGTGTATCGTAGGCCTTGCGACGCCAATATAGCGTCGGATGGTGTTTGACCGACGCTAGTCATCAGGTTCGAGTGTTTTAGCCTAAGTCCGACGCCAACGCTAGTCCGACGCTAAATCCTATTTTTTTTAGTATAATATCATATAATATTTGCTTTCGAAGGTTTAGACCCTTGGAATGTATATTTGCTTTCAAATGAATTTACTTCCGAACGAATTTAATAATTTTAGAAAGTATTCTCCAAGAATCTATAATATAGATTAAAATTTGTTCTTTATTAAAATTACTAAAAATAATGATAATGACTTTTTCTAACCGGATTCAAATTAAATAATCTTTTATTTTTGTCGATGTGTTAAAATTGAATAATTTATTTTCTATGCCATTAAAGTATTTCTTAAAAATATATATAAAAAAACTTATGAAAGAAAATAAATAAAAAATCATATTTTTCAAAAGTATCCATTTTCACATCATCCTTGTGACTTTGTCTGCTCTTCATTCAAATTGACACATTTGCAAAAATAAATCTAAACTTCAAGAAATGGACAAAATTTTAAAAATTCAGGTATTATAATTTTAAAATTTAGAAATATGACAAAATTTCTAAAATTTTAAAAATCGGACTACAATTTTAAAATTTAAAAATATGGACAGACTAAACATGTAAATAAGTGAAAATAAAGACTATTTCTTTATTATGAATTTAAAAATATGGACAGACTAAACTTGTAAATAAGTGAAAATAAAGACTAAACTTGTAAAATCGGACTACAATTTTCAAGTGTATTTAAGTCTATTTCTTTATTATGTTAGTTAGTTATTCTTTTTAATAACTAATGTAACTTTCAAGTCTTCAATATAAAGCTACATAAATGACATCCTTGATAATCTCTAATTAATATAAACAGAAGTTAACTAATTAGATCAAACTGTAAATGAATTCGCAAGTATTTGGGGGGATTCTAATTCATTCAATGAGAAAAAAAAAAGTGAATAATTTAATGGTTAAAATATTAAGGAACGTTTGATTCACAAAACAGTTAGTATTTGGGAGAATAATACACGACAATACAAAATTATATATTTTCGGCCTTCAGTGTGGTTGATGTCCATGTACATGACAGAAATTTTTTGAACTTCACCTTAATTGATATATCTATAGACTTGACAAAATAACAGTCTTTACAATAAAATATTTTGCAATAAAATTTGCATACTAAAAGTCTTTACAATAAAATTTGCATACTAAAATCACTTACATTAATTTTTTATTATTTTATATATAATTTTGTTTCTCTGTCTTTCTGTTGTGGATTCATTCTCTTGGTTTGACATTTTTATTCTCAGTCTAATCTAATTTTATTTTAATTTTTTATTTTATTGTAGTGTTTATTTAATTTAGATTGTCAGAACAGCTTCGACCAATGCATATTTAATAAATAATTTTGATATCTTTAACGTTACAACTCCTCAATTTTGATTTTTCATATATAGACTTTTTCTACCCGAGGTAATTTTATTCGAAACGTATTACATACCACTTTCAATAAAGATTCAAACTTGAATTCACTATGTTGCGGGAGTCTAGCCTATTAATTCCTCTAGACTCAACCCTCGTTGATAGTCGACATAATTTTAATAAATTTGAAATGAGTATGACTCTTTATAAATAAAAAATATACTTTTACAGTAACGATATTTCATTACATTAATGACATGACATGATCCATAATTCAATTTTTTTTAAATCATTTGGAATATAATCCATCTGTCTCAATGAATATCATTTTAGTAAAAAAATTATTTAAATAAATTATTTTATAATAAATGTCATTTATAATTTTAAATATGACTTTAATTATTTTTTTCTATACTATCTTTAAATAATTATTATATATATTATTTTAAAAACATTATTATATTTTTTATTGATAATAATGAAAAATTCATTATATTAGTTATAGAATTATCTTTGTTGTAGAATTGTGGGCAGATTTTCTGTTATGATTTTAATGATACTCCACAAGTAAGTTTACAAGTGATATATAGTTTAACAGCATTAATAACAAAGCAACCGAAACACATAAACCTTTAAAACTTAGATTTTGTCCTTTTCCTTGCATAGGTTTTCAGACTATTATTCCACCTTCCAATTGACTTATCTTCACATGCGTGTTCGTGCAACCACTCTCATCACTTCTTTTTTATTTTTGAAATGCGAATCACAAATTGCAAATTACAGCACCAAACACCCCTCCATATGGCAGTGTCACCACCACCAAGTCCACACATTGTTAGCATGGGACACATACCGCTGGCAGAATTATACAGCGACCAAAGCTTATAAACTATCTCTAAGTTAAAAAATAAAAAATAATTAAAAGATTGGTCTCTTTGTATTTTTTTTTCTATAGATTTTTAGTTTAAAACAAATTAGTTGTTAATTAATTTTGTTAGAGAGAGAAATTGAACTTATGACTTCTCTTATTTTTATAAATAAATTCAAGCGCAAATATCTTTTTATTTACACGATTGTTAATTAGCGAATTAAGGTTATATATCTCGATGCTAACAAAAAAAATGATATTTTTGTCAAAAAATATGTTATATAATACTTAATTTTTATTCAATTTAAACATTATAAATTTGATACAATAAAAATGTATCTTTAAAGAGAATACGTGCTTGCATGACTGTTGACAACCACGGGGTGTCAAAAAAGCAATGAACATTGATAAGAGATATATACATATTTGACACCCGTTAAGCTGAAAACTACAAAGATTAATGGTATGTGTTGGTCCAAAGTGGATTTTTTTGCTGAAAATTGTTCAATAAAAATAACCACAACCAACGTGACCTGTCACTAAGTGGAAATTACTTAGTTTCTTCCCAGAATTAATCAAGTACTTAATGTCTAAAGTTCACTCTTAATCTAAAAACTAACTCATGTTTTCCATAATTTAAGTATATTTTCCATGTCTTTAAATTTGTCTAACTACATAATTTTTATCATTCAAACCATTTGAATTTATTTCGAATAGAGTCATTTAGTTGTACTTGCAATTTTACTTGCAAATCTTTTACATTCTCTACTTTAAAATAATATTGATATAAATTCGCATTTTTAGTATTTTTTTAAAATGTCAATGAATTTACTTTTAATTCAACACCCATCCAATTTTCAACTAATTTAGCCTTTAAAACTTGAACCCGTTTTCAAAGATATATATTTCAAAAGTTGCCGTATGTGACTAGGCCTACCCTCTGAATGTCATTAGGTTTCATTAACCAACGACCAACATCTCATATGGCCAAAATGATAGCAACCCTAACATGATGAACTTGTTCATTCAACAAATAGGGAAGTACTTATCATGCCTTTAATTTAAAACATAATCAATGTTTTTCATAACATAAGTTTGTCTTCCATGTCTTTAAATTCCTTTAAATCCGTACAGATTAATTAACGTTGGCTTAAAATTCTCAGTATGTTATATCAACTATTTTCTTTAAACTTAAATAAATTTATTTTTAAGTTAACATTGATCCATTTTTCAACCAATTTAGCCTTTAAAAGTTGAATCCGTTTTCATAGATATTTTCAAAACTATCCTGCACACGTTGAAATCACTTGGTAGTTATATGAGTTTGTTAATTAGTTAGTGTAGTTAATGATGACTAAGCAGGAACGATTAGGGACTACTTCTCTATCTGATTTGTATATATAAACGAGAAGTGCCTTGTAATCATTTTTTGTAGAAATGAATAAAGGAATCCCATTTTCTCTAATATTTTCTCTCAATTTATTTGTTTTAACAAGGTATTTGATCCAAGATCTCAGTACCCGAACCCGTACCACGTATCAAAGCAAAATGCAAACCTTGTGACCATGCCTTGAAGGATCACTTTTCTCATGCTAATTGTGTTCGTGTTTCTAACCTTTAGCGTAGGTTGTTTAGTTTTCTTCAAAATGATAAAAGTTTTAGTGATCACTTTTATTAGTGCAATTTGGGAGGAATTGGAAATGTATAGGCCAATTCCACAATGTACTTGTTCTGTTCCTCGCACTTTTGAAGCTATGCACAATGCTGTAAGATTTATAGGTCACATATGTATTTAATTAATTAAAGTGTGTTAGGGTCATTATATAATAGTTTATGGCTAAAAAGCATAATAGTTATGAAAATTAATAGTGTAGATACCAAGTAGTTTCTAATTTAATGAGGGGCTGAATTAGAAATACTGCAATTTGGGATATAACTAATAATAGTTATATATAGGAGTAGTGGTCCCCAAGGCAAAAAAAACAACTAGACTATTTAGTTTCACAAACCAAAAAGAGAAAACTCTCTGGTTCTCTCTATCCCCATCAAGAGAGCAAGGTCTTCAGGGTGTTTTGCTAAGAAAAATCACCCAACCCATTGGCTCTATCATCATCATCCCAGGATTTCATCAATGGCAATTCCCACAGGTACGCTTCCGCCTTTGGTTACTCATCATGTAATTGGCATGGATTATAGAGCATAAAGTTATAGGGGTTTTTCCAACAATTGGTATCAGAGCCTACCATGTTTAATTCATGATAAAATTCGGTTATTGTCTTTGTTTTAGGATTTAATTTGGGAATTTTGACATGATTGAAATCTTAGGGTTTATAATTTGGGAATTTGGATATTAATATATTATGGAATCCATATTTTTTTTTTGGTTCCGGTTATGATTTTTTTTTGTTGATATGCCATTGATGGTTTACTATAAAGATTTTCTATAATTGTTGATTGTTTTGGATGATTGGAACAATTAATGAATCGTGAATAATGCCATGAAATTTTGTTCAATATTTTGTTTCATTGCCATGGCTTATTGTTTCATTGTATCTGTATCAAGATGAATTTACTTTGTATCAAGATGAATTTACTTTTGCCATGAAACTCGTGAAATGGTTGAATTCCATAACCGCTTGGAACTGTTCATGAATGCACACGTACACAGAAAGATTAATAACTATAATGTTTGTTTTGGTATGCACACATGTGTGAGAGTTCTGCTCTATATGGTTTTCATTCTTTCTTGGTTGATCGTCGAGTTCCGTTGGAAAAGTTGAAGTTTTTTTTTATGCATGTTATTTTTTTTTATTTTTTTGATAATTATCATTTTTCTGATAAAACAATAATTATCAAATACTAATGAAATAAAGTTTATATTATTTGAATTATACATTTTAGTGAACAATATTTTTTTTTTAAATATTGTTTTATTTGGATATAATAAATATATGTTCAAGTCAAGTTTGACATTTTGAATGAGTTAATTGAAATTTGACGTCGCCAAAGTAACCTCTCTTGTCTAAATTGCTCATGAAGAGTGTCAAATGGCTGTGTATATGTTTATTCATGCGGGTATTGACCGGCCCAAAGGAAGGTTAATATTTGGCAGAATTACATGTACACCTTCGATGATAAATGTGTGACAATTATTTGGTATACATGTGAGCAGTAAATCGGCCCAAAGGAAGGTTTATTGTTTGACATGTCTTATTGTCAATATTTGATCGTTTCAACAAGAGTACCACTAGCAGTTGGTGTTACTGTCAAAGACTTGACATCAATGGTGCATTGGGTATCTTTAGATGGGTTAAATTCCATGATTTGAACATATGTATTTATTTATTTTTTGATTTATTTTCCTATCATGTGAGTTTCTAAGTTTCGTTCTTTATTTAATTTTCAGTATCTATTGCTTCCATATTTGCAAATTTGAGTTCTATTCCTGTCCTTAATGGGACAAATTTTAAGGAATGGAAAGAGAACATTCTGATTGTTCTTGGCTGCATGGATCTAGACCTTGCATTAAGAATTGATCGACCCCCTACTCCTACGGACTCTAGTTCTTTTGAGGAAAAATTAGAGTATGAGAAATGGGATCGCTCAAATCGCATAAGTCTTATGATCATAAAGCGTGGCATTCCTGAGGTCTTTAGAGGTGCTGTCTCGGATGAGATAGTTACAGCTAAATATTTCCTTGTTGAGATGGAAAAACGCTTTGAAAAAAGTGATAAGGCTGAAGCAAGTTCTTTGGTTCAGAATTTAATTTCCACGAAGTATCAAGGCAAAGGAAATATAAGAGAGCACATTATGATGATGTCCAACATTGCTTCTAAGCTTAAAGGACTAAAGCTTGAGGTGTCAGATGACTTACTCATTCATTTAGTATTGATGTCTCTTCCTTCGCAATTCATTCAGTTTAAGGTGACTTATAGTTGTCAAAAGGAGAAATGGACTCTTAATGAGCTCATTTCATTATGTGTGCAAGAAGAGGACAGGCTGAAGCAAGATATGACTGAAAGCGCTCACTTTACTAGCATCTCTAAAGACAAGGGCAAAAGGAAAAGAATTGAGGAGCCCAAGAACAAAGTTGCTGCTAAGGGTCTAGAACAAAAGAAGCAGACTAAGGATAACAACTGCTTCTTCTGTAAGAGTCTTGGACACGTGAAGAAGGATTGTGCCAAATATCACGCTTGGCGTGTTAAGAAAGGTATGATTCTGTCTTTGGTTTGTTCTGAGGTTAATTTAGCTTCAGTACTTGGAAACACTTGGTGGTTAGACTCTGGTGCAACTACTAACATCAGTGTTTCAATGCAGGGTTGCCTGAACTTCCGAAAGCCTAGTGATGCTGAAAGATGCATCTATGTAGGAGATGGGAAGAAGGTAGAAGTTGAAGCCATAGGAAAATTTAGATTATTATTAAGTTCCGGTCATTATTTGGATTTAGAAGACGCTTTTGTTGTACCGTCATTTAGACGGAATTTGGTCTCTATTTCTTATTTGGACAAATCAGGATATTATTGTTCATTCGGGAATAAAGAATTTACTTTGTCTTTAAATTTGAATGTTGTTGGAACCGGTTTACTTTCTGGTTATGATAATCTTTATTTGTTGGAAACTGTGGCTAACTATAATGAAACCTTGAGTGTGGAATCACGTGGTACTAAGCGAAAAATTGACAATTTCAATTCAGGAGTGCTTTGGCACAAGCGTCTAGGTCACATATCTAGAAATAGAGTTGAACGACTTGTGTTAGATGGTATTTTAGATTCCATTGACTTCACAGACTTTAACGTTTGTGTAGCATGCATTAAAGGAAAACAGACTAAAGATAAGAAATTAGGCGCATATAGAGCTACAGACGTCTTAGAATTGATACATACGGACATCTGTGGGCCATTTCCAACTCCTTCTTGGAATGGTCAACAATATTTTATATCACTCATAGACGATTATTCTAGATATGCCTACCTTTACCTAATTCACGAAAAAGTCCCAATCAATAGACGTGTTCAAATCCTTTAAGGCAGAAGTTGAGAATCAACTTAATAAGAGAATTAAAACGGTCAAATCTGATCGTGGTGGTGAATACTACGGCAGATATGACGGTTCAGGTGAACAATGTCCGGGACCATTTGCCAAATACCTAGAGGAATGTGGAATCGTCCCACAATACACTATGTCGGGGTCACCCAACATGAATGGTGTAGCTGAAAGACGAAACAGGACTCTTAAGGATATGGTAAAGAGTATGATTTGTCATTCCACCTTGCCAGAGTCACTCTGGGGAGAGGCATTAAAAACAACAGCATACATTCTTAATAGAGTACCAACTAAGGCAGCAGCTAAAACACCTTATGAGCTTTGGATTGGGCATAAGCCTAGTTTGAAGCACCTTTATGTTTGGGGATGTCTAGCTGAGGCAAGGCCTTATAGGCCGAATGAAAAGAAATTTGAACCCCGAACAATTAACAACTGTTTTATAGGGTACTCAGAAAAATCAAGAGGCTATAAATTTTATGATCCTAATTTGAGAACAATTTTAGAGACGGGAACGACAACGTTCTTCGAGGATATTGAGTTTGGGGGGAAGATTAAGGTTAAAGATTTTTTCTTTGAGGAAGAATCGATAACAATTCCAGAACTAATTCTTCCACCAGTTGACTTTCCCATTATTGAACAAACTCAAGATGATCTGGTTGTTCAGGAAGAACAAAATCCAGATCAAATTCAAGATCCTCAAGAACAAGTGCCTCAAGAGCCAGCTCCATTGCGGAGATCCACTAGAGAAAGGAAAAATGCTATTTCGGATGATTATATAGTATTTATCAATGAGGTAGAGGAAAATGTTGGCATGACAGAAGACAACCCGGTCAACTTTCATCAAGCCATGCAAGATTCCCATTCAGATAAGTGGATCGAAGCAATGAATGAGGAGTATAAGTCTATGCAAGACAATTCAGTTTGGGAACTTATCTCATTACCTAAAGGAGTGAAACCCATTGGTTGCAAATGGATTTTTAAAACCAAGCGGGATTCCAATGGTAATGTGGAGAGATATAAGGCACGTCTTGTGGCTAAGGGCTATACTCAAAAGGAAGGGATTGATTATAAAGAGACTTTCTCTCCGGTTTCATCGAATGACTCTTTAAGAATAATCATGGCTCTTGTTGCTCACTTTGATTTGGAGCTTCATCAAATGGATGAAGACAATGTTTCTCAATGGCGACATTGATGAGACGATCTATATGGTGCAACCAGAAAACTTTGTGTTGGGAGACCCAAAGAATATGGTGTGCAAACTAAGAAAATCCATTTATGGGCTAAAACAGGCTTCTCGTCAATGGTACCATAAATTTCATCAAGTAATTCTCTCATTTGGTTTTGAGATGAATACAGTTGATGATTGTGTGTATCATAAGTTCAGTGGGAGCAGACATATTTTCCTGGTCTTGTATGTTGATGACATACTGCTTGCCACTAACGATATAGGCATGTTGCACGAAACTAAGAAATTTCTATCAAAGCATTTTGAGATGAAAGATCTTGGTGATGCCTCTTTTGTATTAGGAATTCAGATACACCGAGACAAATCTCGAGGTATTCTTGGATTGTCACCAAAGAGCTATATCGATAAGGTTCTCAAAAGATTTGGGTTACAGGATTGCAAACCAGGGGACACCCCAGTTGCTAAGGGAGATAAGTTTAGTCTCAAACAGTGCCCTAAGGGAAGTTTGGAAATTCAAGAAATGCAAAAGATCCCTTATGCTTCAGTTGTAGGGAGTCTTATGTATGCCCAAGTATGTACGCGCCCAGACATAATGTTCATAGTAGGGATTTTAGGCAGATATTTAAGCAATCCAGGTGTTGACCATTGGAAAGCAGCCAAGAGGGTCATGAGGTATTTGAAGAGAACAAGAAACTACATGCTCACATATAGGAGGTCAGACTAGTTAGAGATCACTGGGTACTCTAACTTGGATTTTGCAGGATGCCAAGACAGCTTAAGATCAACTTCAGACTATGTCTTTCTGTTAGCTAGTGGAGCAGTTTCTTGGCGTAGTGCCAAGCAAGGTCTTACTGCTTCATCAACCATGGCAGCAGAATATGTAGCAATTCATGAGGCATCTGACCAGGGCATTTGGCTGAGAAATTTTGTCATGGGGTTGCAAATAGTTGAAGGGATTGAAAGACCACTCAAGTTGTATTGTGACAATAGATCAGCAGTCCTGTATTCTAACAATAATAGGAGCTCAACCAAGTCAAAGCACATTGACATTAAGTTCCTAGTTGTTAAAGAAAAGGTACAAAATGAACAAATATCCATAGAACAGTTAGGGACAAACTCCATGATTGCAGATCCGCTCACTAAAGGTCTACCACCCAAGGTCTTTCATGAGCATACTGCTCACATGGGTGTGCTACAGTTTGAGGAATCTTGATTTTAGTGGGAGTTTCGTCCATTATGTAATTTATGTTCTATGTTTAATTGTAAAGTACAAATACATTGTATTTGGATTTTCTGATTAGAAATAAAGTTTAAAGTATTCAGTTTTGGTTACTTTGTACATTTAAGTTATGGTATGATCTCATTCAGTAAAGTAGGACCAGTTGAAAATTGACATGCATTAACCAACTTCATATAATTTTCATGCTACACTTTTCATAATGGGTCTATGTCATTTAGTTGTGTCAGTACGGGTGATCATTGATGGATTTAGTTATGCTTATTATGACGAAAGCCTATTTGGTTCCATGTGCTGATATGATTAATGGACGGGAAAATTTGGATTATGCTCAAGGTAATTATAATGACATTTTTGACGTCATAAAGTCTAACACCCTCCTAAGGATACATGTGTGACCAGTGGGAGATTGTAAGATTTATGGGTCACATATGTAATTAATTAATTAAAGTGTGTTAGGGTCATTATATAATTAGCCAATAAACTAGGAGTCAAATAATATATAATAGTTTATGGCTAAAGAGCATAATAGTTATGAAAATTAATAGTGTAGATACCAGGCAGTTTCTAATTTAATGAGGGGCTGAATTAGAAATACTGCAATTTGGGATATAACTAATAATAGTTATATATAGGGGTAGTGGTCCCCAAGGCAAAAAAAACAACTAGACTATTCAGTTTCACAAACCAAAAAGAGAAAACTCTCTGGTTCTCTTTATCCCCATCAAGAGAGCAAGGTCTTTAGGGTGTTTTGCTGAGGAAGATCACCCAACCCATTGGCTCTATCATCATCATCCCAGGATTTCATCAATGGCAATTCCCACAGGTATAGGCCAATTCCACAATGTACTTGTTCTGTTCCTCGCACTTTTGAAGCTATGCACAATGCACAAAAATTGCATGAAAAATACTATGTGTTAAAATTCTTTACAAGTCTAAATGATAATTATTGCATGGTTAGATCTTAGATTCTATTGATAGAGCTCTTCCCTGACCTAAATCGTCTTTTCTCTTTGGTTATACAACATTAGAGCCAAAATGGTTGTGAGAGTAGCCAAAATGGCTGAGATCACACTTGTTTTAGTCAATAATGTAAGTGATGGTAAGAAGTCATCATGTTTTGGTAGAGGAAAGAACACCTACCATAGCAAGGTCTGCATATTCTGTGGTAAGACTAAACACATCGTGAATGTTTGCTATTGTATACACAATTATCCACGTGGGTTCACGTTCAACAATGGTAGAAGTAGCACTAGTGCTACAAGTTATATTGATTCTGATGAAACTGCAAGTTATATTGATGAAACTACAAGTTCATTTGGAGATGTTGAAAATTCATATTCAAGTCCTAAACAGGCTACTTTCAATTAGAAGGAGTATAAAGCTTTAATGGCTATGTATAGATTTACACCTTCCAAGATTGGTGGTGCATAATTTCATATCACATTGTAAATCAAAATGCTAGTTCCTTTGCAATAAAGGCTTCTATCATGTCACCTGTTGAAGGTAAATTCTATGTTTCTTGTTGTTCCGTTCATTGAAAATTGGACAATTGGATCTTAGATAGTGTTGCCACAAATCACGTTCTTCATTTCACTTGTTTAGCTCCTATAGAAGCATATGATATTCCTGTTAATTTATACAATTGAACTAGTGCCTCAACGACATGGATTGGGACTGTTCATACTTCTAGTACATTGACTTTGCTTTGATGTGCTTTATATTCAAAATTTTACCCTTAACTTGATTTCAATAGCCAAGTTAATTAATGAACTTAAGTGTTCTATTACCTTCACTTATAAAAAAGGTTTAATACATAATGCACAATCATAGGTGATTGGTGTGGTTGAGCTGCACATTGGATATTATTGTTGGAGTGATAAACTTTCAAGTTATGATTCTACTTTTGAGACTTATAATTCAAAGAAAACTTGTCAAGTTGTCTTTATTCCCAGTTCTATTTTGTGGCATTTCAGACTAGGTCATACTTCTTCTGCTATATTTTAGACTTTAGCAAAATTTTATCCTGAAATTTCCATCAACAAACATTTTCATTTTGCTAAACAAAAAAGGCTATCTGATGATGTTAGTCTTAGTAGAGGATTGAATTGCCTTGATTTATTGCATATGGACTTTTTGGTACCTTATGCAACCTCCTTAATACATGGACATATGTACTTTATAACAGTAGTTGATGATGATAGTCGTTATACTTGAATTGTTTTTTGGAAAAATAAGTCAGATGTACCAATCAAGATTAAGAGTTTGATTAATTTTCTTGAAACTCATTTTAACACCAAAGTAAAAACTGTAAGAAATTACAATGGTTAAGATTTCCCTTGAAAGATTCGTTTGCTACAAAAGGCATATTGCATCAAACCAGTTGTGTTGCCGCTCCCTAACATAATGGAAGAGTGGAACACAAACATCAAAGCATATTGGAAGTGGTTCATGTCCTCTTGTTTCAGTCTAATAAATCAACATGATTTTGGGGTTATGTTGTGTTGCATTTTGTGTACTTGATCAAGAAAGTTCCCTTTGATGCAATTAGAGGTGGCATTCCCCATCAGATATTACTTGGATGCAAGCACTCTTGTTTTAGCCTCATTTACCAACACAATTTAGGGGTTATGTTGTGTTACATTTTGTGTACTTGATCAACATAGTTCCTGTAGTGCAATTAGAGGTGGCATTCCCCATCATATATTACATGGATGCAAGCCAGATTTCTTTAATTTGAAGACTTTTGGTTGTCTTTTTTGTGTAAACTCTTGATGTTCACATTTCAAAGTTGAATTCTAGAGCCAAGAAAGGTATATTTCTTGGGTATCAAGTTGGTATAAAGGGTTATGTTGTGATGAACATTCATAATAGACAAATGTTAACTTCTAGAAATGTTAAATTCTATAAATTGAATTCTATTATTCGAGTCTCTCCACAAAAAGCAAATGAGAGTGGACCTCGAGACAGATACCCCAATATAACGTGTACCAGTACAACCTGTTCCTTTTCTTGACCCATTTGCATCTAACATTGACCAACCTGCTATCATAAGCTTTGTTGACTCAACATTTGCTGACTTACTACAACCAACACAAAGTACCCTTGAGCCCACTATCTTTAACTAGGGATGGACAACAAACTGGGCCCACCCATTACCACCCAGCTCGAAGCGGGTGAGGGGAATTGGGCGGGTTGGACTGTGTAAGACCCATAGTTTTTAAATCCCAAATTATATTATTTTAGGGTATTTCGTGTTGAATTTCTTAGACTTTTAGATCAGTTTTCGGTATTTAGTGATTTAAATGCCGAAAATATATTTTTGGAAATTGGATTAAAATTATTTGTCGAAGAATAATTTATTTAGGTTACGAAGAATATAATTCTGGGCAGTTTTGTTAAAAATATCTTTATTTGTAAAAAAATTTATCTGTCAATTGAGTTGTGACGAAAGTAGATATTTTTATCAAAATGGTTTGAGAAGTGACGATTTTCATAAATATCTAAAATATCTAGATATTTAGATATTTATTGGTTTAGGTTTAGTTATTATATATATATATATATATATATATATATATATATTATTATTATTATTATTAGTAATATTATAAGTAATATATATGTATGCATATTACAAAGAAGTAGGAAAAAAGGAAACATAGCAAGAAACACCAAAATGGTTCCCTGCCTCGCGAAGCATTCTTTCTTCCTCTTCCTCTTTTGCTTTCTTTGCTTTCTTTTGCTTCAAGAAAAGGAACCAAGGTTTGGTGGGTGAGAAGACAAGGATTTCTCAGCTTCATTCTTCCTCTTTGATTCGGAAACGAAGAAAAATTGTGTTAGGAGTTTTCAAAACCGTTAAACACAAGCCTCCATGTTTTGTTTAGATCTAAGCTTCGTTTCGTGAAGAGATAGAAGAGAAAGTTGCTCACCTCCACACTACAGTGCTAGTGAACGAACTTTGGAAGCGATGTCGCGAGCGGAGATTTTATCGGAATTACTCGCAGTACCGTAATCGCTCATTAAAGCTAACGTTAAGGTATGAGCTCCTTCCAAACTTTTAGTTTGAATTTAGGGACTTATGTGTAGTTGTATGGAGAATGAATTTGTTGGGTTTGAAGTGTAAATTCGGAGATAATGAATTTAATGCTTTTATCGGTGAAATTTTAGAGTTGGGTTTTTGGTGATATTGATGAGTGTTTTATGGAGAATGAATTTAACTCATTTATGTGTGGCTTTTAGGAACTGAAATTTTATATGTTTGACTGGTGGGTTGTGATTATTTGTGGTTGTCGTGTTTGACGTGTTCATAACTAATACTTATAAATTTTGAGACGTGTTTGTGTCGATTTTGTGGAAAAATGAATTGATGTGATTTGGTGTGAATTATAGATTGAATTTGAGAATATGTCTGAGTATGTTCTATGTGGAATTTGAAAATCATTAGAGTTAAACGAGTATTAAAAATGGGGAATCTTTTAATATCTCTGTTTTCTTAATGTTTGTCGTTAAAATCATTAGAGTTAAACGAGTATTAAAAATGGGGAATATTTTAATATCTCTATTTACTTATTGTTTGTAGTGAAAATCGTTAGAGTTAAATGAGTATTAAAAATGGGGAATCTCTTAATATCTGCATTTACTTAATGATTATCGTCTGAATTGTTAGAGTTAAATGGGTATTAAAAATGGAGAATCTTTTAATATTTGCATTTACTTAATGATTGTTGTCCGTGAGAGACTGCACTGGTGTTTGTCTATGAGAGACTACACCCTAGTAAATTGTGTTTGTCCGTGAGAGACTGCACTGGTGTTTGTTCGTGAGAGACTACACCCTAGTAAATTGTGTTTGTCCGTGAGAGACTACACCCGTTTTTGTCCGGGAGAGACTACACCCTAGTAAATTGTGTTTGTCCGTGAGAGACTGCACCAGTGTTTGTCCGAGAGAGACTACACCTAGTAAATTGTGTTTGTCCGTGAGAGACTGCACTGGTGTTTGTCCGTGAGAGATTACACCCTAGTAAATTTTGTTGTCAGTGAGAGACTGCACTGGTGTTTGTCTGTGAGAGACTACACCCTTGAAAATCGTGGTTGTTCAGGAGAGACTGCACCCGTGTTTATCCATGAGATACTGCACTCGTGTTCGTTCGTGAGAAACTGTACATTTAGGATTTATGCCTCTCGCGGAGTGTTTTGTTTGGAAGTGAGGTGTAAGACTGGTTATAGGCTAAATATTAATAAATCGTGCGGGCCTGTAATAGGTGGCACCTTGGTAATAAGTGCTGGTGTGTGAGAGACTGTACAATTACGATTTTCTACGCTCGAAGAGTTTGATTTGAATTTCGAGTCCATGCATTTTGGCATATACGCATCGCATTAGGGTGCTTGGCACGCGAGTCGTGTTTGATTCAAGATTATGATTGAGTGTTTGAACTCAAGTTGTCACGATGATTGTGTTATAATTGCCAAGTGTGGATGTTTTGGATTTGTGTGTAAGTGTGATTGAGTTCAAAACCATTTCGAAACTCAAGTTGTCATGGTGATTGTGCTATAATTGCTAAGTATGATTGTTTGGATTTGTGTGTAAATGTTGATTGATTTCGAAACCCGTTAAAAAGCTAAAAATGCTGAATTTTGTTGTTTTTCTACTGTTGTCTGATGTGTATTCAAATACAGAAGGTTGTATTCGAATACAAACATGTTGTTTTTGCCACTAACTTACTGTGAAGTCGAATACAGATGGTTGTATTCGAATACAAACATGTTGTTTTCCTACTGACTTGCTGTGTAGTCGAATACAGAAGGTTGTATTCAAATACAAACATGTTGTTTTTGCTGCTGAATGCTGAAACAACCTTGTATTTGAATACAAAGATGCTGTATTCGAATACAATAGTATTGTTTTATTAAAAACTTCATTTTGCAACCTTTTTTATGAATTTTTGGCATATGGAAACCCTTTTAAGGTGCATGCTAAGTTGAAAGGTTATTTTGTGCATTTAAAAACTTAAATGTTATGTGTTAATTGTTTTTTTCGGTTGGTGACCCTTTACAACGATTGTGGAAATATGGACTTTGCCCTTAGTTGAGAACCAGGGTCATCCTACCGGTTAGTACCCTATGGATGGAAATGTAATTGGACACACCTGACTGGAGTTGTGTAAGAGGATCTTGCGAGGCGCGTGGAGATCACTCGGGTTGTACAGTTTTTGTAGTATGCTTAGATTAGGTGGACGTATAGGGACTAAATGTCTTTCTTTTTGGTTGTATCTATTTTAATTTGGAAGACTGTACCTATACCAATATTGTCACCTTGACATTTTATTTGATGGGTCCATGTACCACTTTTTGATGTGTAAATACTTTAGATTCGTATTTCAAAAACTATTCCGCTGCTTGTAAATTCTGTTGACTTATTTGTCGTTGTATACGACTTAATATTTATCCAAAAGTATTTCCTTATTTATTTCCTTTGCTTTCTTTGTTTTATTTCTTTGTTTAAAAAAACAAATACACTCTCGCTGTTAAAAAACGGGTTGTTACAGACTAGCTCTAACGGGTCTGGCGGACAATAATTTAGGGTTCAAAGGGGTTAGAAACGGGCGGGTTCTGGTCATGGATTTGAGACCGCTGGTGACCGATCCGCTTGAATATAGATTTAATATTTATTATTATTATTATTAATTAATTAATTAATCAATTAATATTTTTGGTATTAGGTTGGATATTAACCAAGCCCAATTTGATCCAACTCAACCCTAATTTCAACACTCACACAACCACACCATCACCAAATCCTACTTTCAACTTCTCGAATGCTCTCTTCACTCACACTCACACTTACACACAAAACTCAACACTCTCACAAGCCACAAAAACTAACCCTAATCATCTCAAGTCTCAACGATGGCCAATGTCCCTTCTTTCTCCTACCAGTTGTTATCACTTACTATTCCTTCTTTCTTTATTCTTTAATTTCTCTACATTTTTCGGTCTCTTAGATCTTGTTTTTGAAAAAATACATTTTTTTTCATCTTTGTTGTTTTAAATTTGTTGATCTTGTTCTAATCTGTTTTGCAATCGTTCTTACTTTTTATATTTCTAAGGGTTTTTATTTCTTTTTATCATGATTGAGATTTTGGTTTAGCTAATTTTCTACTTCTTAATTTACTAGAGTTTAGACTTTTTTTGCATGTTGTTTTTCTATACTAGAATTTTGATTTAGGCACTTTTTTTTGCATGAATAGGGTTTTATTTTCATCTCGTTTTTTTCTCTTCATCTTTATAATAAATATGTTGATCCAGTTTGTTGGTTTGAGATTGTTGTTAAATTTTTTATATTTATTTACTTTTTTTATCTACTGATTTTTATTTATATGACTAACTTTAAATTGTTTATTTCTCCATTTTCTAGATGTGAGAGGTAAAATATATTATTAAATTTATGTTTTTATTTTTATTTTTTAAATTTGTTGATTTTATTTCATATAAGTAATTGATTTTTTGTTTCATTTTCTCTATTAATTGATTTCCATATCTCCAAGCTAATATTCTTTTATTTATATTATGTATATGTTATAATATTAATTAATTTACTTTTTGTTATAATATTTTCTCTGCATATTAATACTAATGATTTCTACACTTTTTGTTATAATATACGCTTTGTTGTTTAATGCAAACCCAATGAATAGGCATTCATAGGCTCTATTGGCGAGTTTAACTCGCTTGGTATCGAGGATTATGAAATCAGCAAGATAGCCCTTAGTTCGAAAATAAGACAAGTTGGATTGTTTGTTCTTCAAAATCTCATAAGAACATGTTTTGCTTTTATTTTTGGGAACTCTACTCTGAATATAGAAAACAGTTAATAAAATTTTCCCCCAGCAATGAGATGAAGCACTAGAGTTAAGCATGTTAGAAACAACTAGTTCAATAATAGTTCTATTTATTCTTTCAACTTTACCATTTATTTCAAGCGAATACTGTGCAATTGTTTCATGTATAATTCCATGTAGTTTATAAAAATCGTTAAACAAACTAGAATCATACTTGGTTCCTCTATCACTACGAAACCTTTTAATCTTGCTACTAAATTGATTTTTAGTTTCAGTAACAAAGGCCTTAAACATGTAAAGAGCTTCAATTTTATTTTTCAATAAATATACAAAATTATAGTCAGAACAATTATCAATAAAAAAGTGATAAAATAACATTTCCTATTTCTAGTTAAAGTCTCATCAAGTTCACATATATCAAAGTGTATTAAATCTAAAGGATTAGATTTTCTAAATACAAATTTATATGAACTCTTTGTTATTTTAGCTTGACTACGAAAATCACATTTTCAAACCATTTAAGGATGAATTTGGAAATAAACCTAAGATACATAAGTTTGAAATTATGTGTTTGTTCACATGAAAGTCTAACATGTCAAATATTAAAATTACACAACATGTAAGTAAAAGGAGACATTTTGTTAATTTCAATATTTAACTTAAACATGCAATCAGTGGCGTACCATTTCCCAACAAAAATGTCATTTTTAGAAATTGTGTATATATATGCCCCTATAGACTGAGTAAAGTCTACCTTATTCAAAAGAAGAGCATAAACTAAATTATTTCATATCTTTGAAGTATGCATCACGTCCTTCAAAATCAAAGTCTTTCTAGGGGTGAACTTCAACTCCACATCTCCAATACTAGCAACATTAGTGGTGTGAAATTTCCCAACAACACTTTCTTATCTTCAACAACAATATATGTTTTAAACATAACACAATCATAACATACATAGTGAGAGGTACGAATGTCAATCCACCATCCATCTGATCCACCAAAAATGTTGATTTCAATTATCATAGACACAAATTTCTCTTAAGTCGTGTTAGCCTGCTACATAGAGCTCGGTCCGCTCCTGCACTTGTGTGCCATACGTCTTGGTTTCCCACATTTATAGTAGAGCCAGAGTCATTCCAAGGAGATGGTTAATGCTTCATAGTTGGGACCTTAGAATGGTTCCCATTCTTGTTGTTATTCTTTAGATTGCAGTTCTGATTCTTGAGTGGTTTTCCAGTTGGCTTCAGAACTGCACGATTAATTTCTTCTTGTTGTTTGAAATAATTAGTACTTTCTTTTCTTTCTTGCTCTCAAGATTCTTCCTCAATTTGGAGGTAGGTTATCAAACTCTCTAGAGAAAATTCTTTTATTTTATGCTCGAGAGAATTGTTGAAATCCTTCTAAGTAGGGGGCATTTTGTCAACAATAACAACAATTTGAAATTGTTCATCTAAATACATATTTTAATAGATGAACTCATGAGCTATCTTCTAAATTTCATGGGATTGAGCCTCCACGGACCTGTCATTGGTCATCTAATACTTGAGGTAGTGTCTCATAGCATACTTTTTAGCCTGAACTTCCTTGGTAGCATATTTCTTCTTCAGAGCACCCCAAACAACTCTAGTAGCATTGTTGGAAATGTAGTAATCATACAGATTAGCAACAAGTCAATTAAGAATATAATTCTTACACATGTAATCATTATCCTCCCATTGGGTTAATTCTACAACTTTCTTATCTATTTCTTGGGTCACTAGAATGCCATCTTTCAGAATGTTGGCAACCGTTTTCATAGTTAAGAAAAATAGCATCTTTTTTTGCCACCATTTGGAGTGACATCCCTCAAACCAAAACAATCTATTGAAATCAAAAGTAGTGGAACCAGATTCAATAATCTCTTTGGTTGACATGGCAGAAAAAAAAAAACGTCTTGAAATTGTTGTTTTTGAGTTTCAAAAAACTGCTTTGAAAAATAGTTTTCAGCATCTGAATGATATTATAGTTGGAACGAGGTTGGCTATAGAAAAAATTCCTTCATCGTGTTTCGATGATAACAATGGCACTTTGTGAGAATAATTTATTGCACTAATGATTTCCTAGGGTGTGCAACAAATAGAACTACGAAATGGAGGAAACGATATCAGAGGAAGTGAAGATGTAAAAGGCAACGTAGACATCATAGGAAATGAAGATGATAGAGGAAACGGAGATGATAGAGGAAACAAAGACATCTGAGTCAAATGAAGTCAAAGGAAGTCAACACAGCATTCACACTCTGGTTATTATACGCGTTGTTGTGTGCGTGCACTGCCTCAAAAGCATCTTCCCAATGTGCATTTGAAGCTTATAGATGTCTGTCTATGAAGACTAAAGCATACCTTTGTTTAACATGCCTTTGAAGTTTGAAGCATGCCTCTGAAGTGTCTACTGCAGTAGCTCTGAAGCTTCTATTTTAGTTGCCTCTAAAGCTCAAGTTACACTCGCTCTGAAGACTTCAACTTGCTCCAAGATATTGCCTCTAATATGCAACATTCTCTTAAGATAGAACAAGGTGACGTTTTAAATGCCACTAATTCTAAGTCATGCGATTCTTCCTCGAACTTTTTGAACTAAGAAATACATCATCGAATTATAATGATCAAGTTATGTTATGATGATGATAATCAATGGCTTTGAGGGAAATTCAATGCTTCTATGAAGACTGAGTTGTTTCATAATTTTGATGGTCCAAGAAAAAATTATGATATATTCCTACCGCTCTTAAACAAGAGTATGAAATAAGATTTGAGGTGAATTATTTTCAAGCGTTATCTAGACATTCTTGCAAATAATCATTCTAGAAGATTTGATTGATGATTCATTTTGGAATTAATCAAGCTTCAAAGGTCATATTCCTAAAGCATATATCTATCAAGTTTTATTTTTTGTGAAGATATTTGTTGACCTCGTACAAGAAATACACGCTCCAAAGATTCAAGGAAATTTATTTTCAAGCACTATCTATACATTCTCTCACATAATCATTCTAGAAGATTTGGTTGAAGATTTGTTTTGGAATTAATTAAGACTCAACTGTCATATTCCTAAACCATTTCTATCAAGGTTTATTTTTGTGAAGATCTCTATGGACCTCACACAAGGAAGATACACTTAGAAGATTGAAGGAGAATTATTTTCAACCGCTATCTGACATTCTCGCATATAATCATTATAGAAGATTTGGTTGGAGATTTGTTTTGGAATTAATCAAGCTTCAACGATCATATTCATAAATTATATCTATCAAGGTTTATTTTTTGTGAAGATCTTTTTTGACCTCGCGCAAAGAAGATACATTGAGAATATGTTTGGGACAGTATTAAAACCCGAATTCATGCTATATAAAGGGATTAATTCTGAAGAAGAAAATACAACACAACAACTTTGAAAACCTTAGGAACGCGAAATTCTCTAAGTATTCAATTTCAAGATTTTATTTAAGCAAATGCACTCATTCATATCTTGTATTACTTAGCGCTTAGTGTTCTATTGTAGTGTAAAGTTTATTGTAATCAATTCGCTTAGAAGAAGCAAAATAGAATCCAATTTCACCTCTTTGTGACCCAACCCAATCGTGGCTATTTTGCCTCAATGACTTATAGGTTTTCAAGTTGGAAGTTGAGATGATATGACTTGTAGGGTCAGAGTGTTGTACTGCCTCAACGGTCTGCAGGTTTGAGGTTGGAAGTTGAGAAGATTGACTTGTAGAGTGAGACTTGAATTTGTGGATAAATCATTCTTTGTAAGGGGATCATTTTTACTACTGCACCGTAGAAAATTGTTCTAGAATCACATCATCTTAATATGGTGATTAAGGTCACCTGTAAAATGGTACTATGACCACTCGAAAATTTGAAGGGATACATTTTTCCGATAAAAGGACATAAAGAAAATTTGAGACGAAGTAGAAAAGAGAGAAGAGAGAAAACTCGTAGTTATTTCAAAGTTTTGGTGTGATTTGTGAATTGATTAGAATCATCTATTTGTAGAGGAATTATGCATGTGATATGAGCAAATTTTGTAAGGGGAACAGTTTTACTACTACACCGTAGAAAATTGTTCTAGAATCACATCATCTAAATATGGTGATTAAGGTCACCTGTAAAATGGTACTATGACCACTCGAAAATTTGAAGGGATACATTTTTCCGATAAAAGGACATAAAGAAAATTTGAGATGAAGTAGAAAAGAGATAAGAGAGAAAACTCGTATTTATTTCAGAGTTTTGGTGTAATTTATGAATTGATTGGAATCATCTATTAGTAGAGGAATTATGCATCTGATATGAGCAAATTTTGCGATAGCAGTTTTTGACCAATTCTCTTAAGACTAATTAGTCCATAAAAAATTGACTTGTGAAATCCGAAGGTAGTGTCGTGAAAACTGACAAGAAGAAGTGGTATCGAAAGGAGGACTCAATCAATATACACACAAAAAACGTGTGAAAAAATTTCCAGAGAGAAAAAATGCACGCATGAAAAAATAAATATTCAATATTCAAGTTCTACAAAATAATATACCACACAACCCAAGCCCCGTAGAGCCAAGTGCGCGCTGTGGTGGTCGATTTTGGGTGCTTTCTCTCCGCTTCATAAAATTAGGTATCCTTGGGGCACACTCTAAAGGTCATATCTCCTTCTTATAACCTCTACTAATGTATGATATCTCTCGTATGTAGAACTTCTTCATTTTTTTCAATTCACACAATGCTAGCTCTAAATTTCATGACACTTACTATTTAAGTTCCAATATCATTTTCAACAATCATCCACTTGAATAACTAAAATGTCTATGAAATAACATCAAATGCTTCTATAAAATTATGCATAAAGGGTGATTTTCCATAAAGCGTGTCTTTATTGTATCTCTTATAGTTGCGATGGTTGAAAAACACCGTCATAGAAACCGTTAATATTCAATATCAACTACGGAATTTTCAGCAATGTGACACAATCCTTAAAATTTGTTGTATTGATTAATTATTCTATTATTAATAAATCCATTTTTCCAACACCTCAATTTTATGTAGAAGTGGTTAATATTTAAAAATAAATAATTAAGATAATAAAGATAAAAATAGAAAAAAAACAATAAATATTATAAACTAAAAATTCAAACACTCTTTTAAATAGATTATAAAAAATTGTTATAAATTTAATCATTTCATATTTCATATATATTAAGTTTTATATGGAAAAGATAAATTATGAATTATCCTTCATGAATAGTATTAATAGTATGAAAAAGAAAAATTAACAAAATTGGAAAAAGAGTGAATACTAAATAGTAGAGATTATGATAAAAAAATAACATTAATAGTTAAAAAAATTAGAAAAATAATAGAGACTCTGATAGAAAAATAACACTAAAATGACATATAACTAGAAAAAAAAAATTATAAAAATAGTGACAAGTAGTTTGAGATTCTAGAAATATATAAAATATATGCAATAAGTTTGTTTTTAGGCTCGATAAACATAGTTACTTACTTGTGTTTAAGGATAAGAACGAACGACACACGCACGTGAAAGTGGACGGCGTGGCTCGAAGAAAAGGGATAGAAAATGAAGACGTTTCACTTAAAATATAGGCACGTGGCTTGTGGAAGTCTATGTAGCAGCTACGAAACTATATATATATATACACTGTGTTTTTATTTATTTATTTGGACATGCTTAATTATTAATCGTTTTGGTGAGTACACGAAAAATGTAGTTTCCACAAACTATTTTAAACATACCCCAATCAATATAACTTTATTTAATTGATTTTTTAAATAATATATTCTCTGTTTTTACAAAAATATCATAATCTAAAGAAAAATATATTGAACCTTCAAGAAGTCGTATTTACGAAATACGATCAAGTAAAAGAATAAATTTTCTTTAGTAGTAAGAAGTCATATTTCGGAAATATGACTATCTAATAAGTTTATTTTATATTTTTTTCATTTTAACTTTTAAACAATTATTAATTTAATTAATAAAAAATAATTAAAATATTAAAAAAAACAAAATTATTTTAATAAAATTAAATAAAAAAATGAAACAATTTTATTTTGTAAACAACTCCTTCATAATTTTACTCTAATCTAATATATCAATAATAATAAT
>JBBPBS010000629.1:7896707-7941316 GCA_037974835.1 Cicer judaicum | reverse complement strand
TTGTTCATGTGATTCTTTAGTTTGATTTTAGATAATACTTCAGTTATTTATTTATTTTTTATTTAATTTTAAGTAAATAATTTTATTTTTTATGTTTTAAAATGATAATGATATTTTTTTTTTTTATAAAAGTTCATTAAATTTTTTAAATAAAACTCATAAAATTAATTATCATGTTTAATATAATACAAATTTTATTAAATTTTTAAATAAACTCATATTTTTATTTTTATATTTTCAAATTTATTCAATAAAATTAAATAAATAATTAAATAAAAAATATAAAAAATTAAAATATTATTTAAAATTAAATTAAGGAACTAAATAATTATGCTTAATAAATAAAAAGAAATCATTACGAGCTCAAATTTGATAACCTCGGAGGCAAAACTAACGGTGCAGAAAAAGAAATGCAACGAACAAAAAGGAATAAAAGAGAGGTCCACGGTTACCTGTTATATAACAAAATATACCAAATCAAATAAAAAATTTATAAGCTAAATATGCTCTTAGTGTTTACTAACCATTATCAATTGGAGTATCATTGTATAATTTTTATTTTTATTTTTTTTATGTCAAATATGATTTCATTTTGAATTATTTCAAAATATTTTGAAAATTAGTTCTTTAATGATAGAAAGTTTACTTATAATTTCATGTTCCTATTTTTATTAATTTATAAAATTATTATTTTTATTTTAAAATTTTACTATTTGGTCTCTAATTATGATATGTTAACTAAAAAAATTACGATGTGACATACTTTAACTAATATATTGATTTATAAAATGATTAAAATTTATAAAATTGTAATAAATTTTTTTAAAAATTTAACTTTTTAACTTTAAATTTTTTTATTTTTATATTTAATTAATGACATATGAATAATAAATGTACGTAGATGGATTTGTATCATGAAATTGTTTGCCATATAATTTAAAATATGTCAAACCATAATTTTGTATTCAAAAATTTAATTGAGAGACTAAAATTATCAACTTTTAAATAAGAGATTAATTTCATAAATTGCTAAAAACAAATTAATCAAAAATAACATTAGACCTTAATAGAATGATAAATGATAGAAAAAAAAAGTAAAAAGAATGCATAATATACTATATATATACATTTAGTTCAAGTTTAACAACAAAAAAAAACTAATTTAATATTTAACTTTAGTAATTAATTAACATTTATATTTAATACTTAATGTTGTTTGAAATTATTCAAAAACCTCATAGTTGAAAGAAATAATTTATTTTTCTACTCCATTGCATGCGGATTTGCAGTATTCGCGGATGGGTAAGGGGAAAATAAAATAAGATAAAGTTGCATCTTA
Source organism: Cicer judaicum (assembly GCA_037974835.1). NCBI lineage: Eukaryota > Viridiplantae > Streptophyta > Magnoliopsida > Fabales > Fabaceae > Cicer > Cicer judaicum. Next base: position 7,939,977 of record JBBPBS010000629.1, on the reverse strand, counting down.
ATTCAGGTCTAAATTTTCAGCTAATCTTATAATTTCAAAGGTTAGTAGCCATTTAATGTCATCAAGGTCGATATGTCCGAGTGGTTAAGGAGACAGACTTGAAATCTGTTGGGCTTCGCCCGCGCAGGTTCGAACCCTGCTGTCGACGTTTTGTAATAAAACTTTTTGCATTTAAAACAAAATGCAGTATGAGAGATGTATTTTTGAACGAGTAAACCTTTTACAGAGTATTAATATCAAAGATTAATCCAACTTGAGAGATGTAGGAATTTTTTAATGAGGAAACCTCTTACAGAGTAGTAATATTGAAGATTAATAAATCATAAATTAGTTAAAATAACCATGTTTGAATTTTTTTTATTGTACAAACTACTCATTTTAAAAAGACATTAATCATAATTAATCATTATATTTCAAAGAGAAAACTCATTCCTTTAAAAGTTAAAATGGATCAGAAAAGCTTAAATATTAATTTTCTTGTTTTTCACTAACTACATTTTAGGTTTGGACTTCCTAACTAACCCATTACGGCATTAAACATATTCACCGTTTTACAAGCCCTTTTTTCTCCCTTCATATTTTCCTTATTCATTTGTTGTCGGACAAACTTCAATCAAGTTGTCTTTAAATCAATATCACTATATTTATATAAAACAATATTAGACCTATTAGTTACTGTTTTTTTTAAATAATATTTTTAGTATTTCATCATTTTGTTATAACTTAAAAAAAAAAACTTTTAATGATAAATTGGTTTTAATAATTTATTATAAATTTTTTCTTGATGTCATAATAAAAGTTATTTTTAAGTATTTTTTTATTTATTACAATTTTTTTAGTATAATAAATTTTTTAAAAGTAATTAAAATGAGAAGTTAAATTGAGAAATTTTTTATTAACATTATTTTTTAGAGATACACTGTTTAAAAACAATGCAATTTTTATTATGTTAAAATCTTTACTAATAAACATCTAAGTTATTGAAGCTAAACATCTTAAAAAAATTAATAAGACAAAATACAACTTATTTTTTCATATTTAGAGGAGTTAGACTAATTTTTTATTTTGACTATCATAAATTCATACTTAACTAAAATTCATTAATCATTTGAATCTAATTACTTGTTGGTTTTAGATAATAATTAATTAATTTGGTATCTTTTAAAAAATTTACCTTAACTTTTTCGGTGGCCGCAAACTAAATTTCTAGAAGAGTAAATTTTTAAAATGTGCAGAAAAGTATGAAACGGTTTTATAATATTAAAAATATAAAGTCCACTAGCTCTGTCAAGAAAGTCCTTCACAGAGGTAGATGATGAGCTGAGGAGTATGAGGCAACTGCAAATGAGAAGCTGAAGACATGAAGAAAATTTGTTTGTAATAAATAAACATCACAATTACCATTCTAATTTATGTTTTATAGGTCAGAGACTCAGAAGTAGATGGATCAATTGTTTAGCAAAAGTAAGATTACATGGGAAGGATTCATAAGAGTAAGATTATTAGAACTGAGAGAAAATGGGAAAAGATAGTTTGAGAATTCAATTTAGAAAATTTAAAATGAAATCATATATTGGTTACAACATGAAAAATGATATAACAATACTTTTATTTATAGTTGTTAGTGAACATTAATCTTCAAACTAATTTCTTTAACTAATTCTAATAGTAATTAACCAATTAAATAATTAGTCCTAACTAATTCCTAATCGATTAATTAATACTAACAAACTTTAAGTATCTTAACATCGCTCCTCAAGTTGGTTGGGGATTTCAATCACCACAATCTGAATTAAAAAACATCAAAATAGAAACCATATAATATTTTTATGAAATCCCACTAGGATTGAAAACAAAATCGGAGAACTGTAAATATCTGGCAAAGATTGCACGTTCAATCAATTCACCGATGATGACATGACAATTCTTGAAAGAAGCTTCTCTAACTCCGAACATTGAATATGGATCAAGTTCACAAGCAATGATATGGATGTTCTTCCTTTTATAAATATGTCAAGTAAAATGATTGTCCGCCTCTGATAAGTATGTCAAGCAAAATGATTGTCTGCTTCCGATAAGTATCTCAGAAGTTTCTTTATTTCACAAGATCTTAAACTTTGAGACTTGGTGGAAGATGACTATACTTGCTCCAAAGAAAATGTACAAGATGCATCACAAGTCCAAAATATTCATGATAAGTGCAATCATTTTCAAGGAGTTTGACTAGTGCACCAACAAGGAGACAACAAAGAGTAGTTATGATAGTCTAATTCTTACCTATGAAGGAAGCAAGCAAGTTCAAGAAGCAAAGGCCAACCTCTTAGTAAAAAAGTATAAGTTGTTCAAGATGGAAGAAGATGAAGACTTATAAACAATGTTTTCAAGATTCCAAACTATGGTTTCAAGATTAAAGATACTTGAGAAGAGTTATACGACTACTGATCATATGAAGAAAATATATGAAGTCTTCCAAGCAAGTGAAGACTCAAGACCACTACCATTCAAGAAGCAAAGGATTTGAATAATGTCAAGCTGGAATAATTAATCAGCTCTCTCATATCATATGAAATTGAACTTGTAGAGGATAAGCCTAAGAAGAAGCAACCAACCTTGGCTTTGAAATACAAGTAAAAGAAAGTTCATAAAGAAACAAAGAAATCAGAGGATGATGATTCAAAGGATCATAATGGAGACTTAGAGGAAGAGGAGCTGACTTTCATATCCAGAGAAATTCAGAAGATGTGGTATAATAGAAGGAAGAAATTTCCCCAAAGATATTACAGGAATCCAGTAGAGGAAAAGATGACAAATCTAACAAGAAAATCATCATCTGCTATGGATGCAATGAACCTAGACATATCAAGTCAAAATGTCCAAATCTGGAGAAAGGAAAACATTAGAAGAAACATTCCAGACCCAAGACGAAGAGTTTGATGGCTACACGAAATGATTATGATGAATCCTATAATGATGAAGAGATAACAGATTTGGCTCTGATTGGCCTATACCAACTATGCCTCTGGATCCAACACAAATTATGACTCTGGAAGTGAACAAATTAATGTTTTATAGAATCAAAGTGTTGAAGTTAAAACTGAAAATGCAACTCTAAAAATTGATATTATTGAAATTAAGGTTGAAAGTCTAACTTTGAAAAGTAATTATAGCTTAACATCAATTAAAAATACCGTATATAACTCTGATAAACATGAAGAAGTATTTAAAGATTTTCTTATTAATAGTATGGAAAGAAGTAAGTATGCTTATATGATTTATGGAGTTAGTAGAAATGGTAAAAGAGGTATATGAATTGAAGGAATTGTAACTAAACCTAAACATACTCCATTTGATATCTTGTGTACTGTTTTCTCTAAGAAAGTTCACTACAAATTATCTTGTCCCATGTTAAATACAAGGAAATACAAGAAACCTTTTAAGACTAACAAACCAGGACCCAATCAAATTTGGATACCTAAGAACAAAATTGTCTATGTTGCAGATGTCCTCAACAATCAAGTTAAAACACCCACCATGGTACCTTGACTATTAATGCCTGTGACACATGACTGGAGAAAAGTTTATGTTCCAAGATGTAACATTGAGAAAAGTAGGCATAATGACTTTTGGAGGAAAGAAAAAATGGCATATCATTGGTCAAGGTACTGTTGGTAATGGTACTTCCCTTTCCATTAAAGTTGTCTTGTTTGTTAAAGCTTTTAAGCATAATTTAGTAAGTATAAGTCAATCAAGTGATAACAATTATGATATTGTATTTAATAAAAAAACATGCAAGTCAATTAGCTAGAAGGATGGATCTATTCCCGTTACAGGTCAGAGACAAAACAACATTTATAAGAAATATCTGTTTAGTCTAGAAAACAAGAGGTTAAGTGTATTTTGCTAGTAAATGAAGAGAAACTAATTTGGCACAAAAGATTACGTTATGCAAACCGTAGATTAATTTAAAACTGAATAGACTTTAACTAGTAAGAGGTCTACCTAAGCTTAGTCAATAACTAAAATTATGTGTGAAGCTTGTCAAAAGGGAAAGCAAACAAAGAACCCATTTACCCCTAAGAATTCAATCTCTACCTCAAAATCCGTTTAGTTCTTACATATAGATCTCTTTGGGCTAGTGAAAGTAACCTTTCTAAGTGGAAAGAAATATGGATTTGTCATAGTAGATGATTACACTAGTTGGACATGGGTAAAATTCTTAAGAAGTAAGGATGAATCCCACAAAGTGTTTATCACATTTTGCAAACAAGTAATGAATGAAAATGGTCTTAAGATTGAAACAATTATAAGTGATCATGGAGGAGAATTTGAAAACAAGTTCTTTAAAGTATTTTGTGATGAGAATGGAATCTCTCACAACTTCTCCTCTCCTAGAACACCCCAACAAAATGGAGTTGTAGAAAGAAAGAATAGATCGCTCCAAGAAATTGCTAGAACCATGTTAAATGAGGTAAATGTTGCAAAACACTTTTGGGCTGAAGCAATTAACACTGCAGGTTATATTCAATATATAGTCTTAATTAGGTCTATATTGATAAAACACCATATGAATTGTAGAGAGGTAAAAGACCTAGATCTCCTACTTTAAACCATTTGGTTGTACTTTTTATTTTTAAAACACTAAAGATAACCTTGGTAAATTTGATTCTAGATCTCAAAAGTGCACCTTCATTGGATTGTGTGAAATATCTAAGGCTTTCAGAGTTTTAATAAGGAAACTCATATTATGGAAGAATCCATGCATGTTATATGAAGAACCACTTGACCTAGAAAATTCAAAGTAAGAAGAGGATAGTGCAGATTTATCAGAACCAGAGTAATCAGAAGCAGTCAAACCAGAAGGACCTAAAAATTTAGAGGATACAAGCAAATTAGAAGAAGATGACAAACCTTCAGAGGATCAATTTGGTCAAGTCAGAATCGGTCAAGATAAGTCAAAAGGAATATTTGAATGGAAGTACAAGTCATCTCATCCTGAAACTCTAACCATTGGAAGTGCAATTGATCCTTTGAGGACCATATCATCACTAAAAAATACCATTTGGTTTGTCTTACTTTCATCAATTAGGCTATCTTTGTTGATGAAGCATTGAAAAATGATGGATGGATTCTTGCAATGCAAGAAGAGTTAAATGAATTTAAAAGGAACTATGTTTGGGATCAAGTACCTAGAACAAAGAAGAATATTGTTAGAACCAAGTGGGTTTTCAAAAACAAGATAAGTGAAAAAGGTGAAGTGGCTAGAAACAAGGCAAGATTTATTGCACAAGGCTGTAGTACATAATAGGCATTAATTACAGTGTGACATTTGCCCCAATGGCTAGGTTAGAAGCTATTGGTATCATAATTTTCTGTGCTGCAAATAATAACTTTATATTATTTCAAATTGATGTTAAAAGTGATTTTCTAAATGGCTATGTAAGTGAAGAAGTCTATGTCAAACAACCCCCAGGTTTTGAATGTTCTGAATTTCTAAATCATGTTTTTAAACTTAGGAAATATATGTATCGTCTAAAACAAACACCTATAAAATGGTATGATAGACTTAGTAACTTCTTGCTTAAAAATAATTTTGAAAGAGGACAAATGGATATTACACTTTTAGAAAATCAATAGGAGATGACCTTCTTATTATTTAAATTTATGTTGATGAAATTATTTTTGGATCTACTAATGACCCTTTTTGCCAAGAATTTTCTAATTTGATGCAGCTTGAATTGCAAATGAGTATGATGGGAGAACTTAAGTTCTTCTTAGGGATACAAATTCTGCAAAGTCAAAAAGGTATATATGCATTCATCAAACTAAATATACAAAAGAGTTTTTAAAGATGTTTAAGATGAGTGATTGCAAATCTATGGCAACACCAATGCATCCTACTAGTTCACTTGAAAAAGATGAAAAAGATGAATCAGGCCAAAAAGTTGACCAATAAACCTGTAGAGAAATGATAGGATCTCAACTTTACCTTATTACTTTCATACTTGACATCATGTTTAGTGTATGTGTATGTTCAAGATTTTAAGCTGATCCTAGGGGAATCACATTTAACTGTTAAAAGAAACCTTAGATACCTTAAAGACATTACCAACATTACCTTATTCTACAAAAAAATCATATGAGTATAAACTATGTGGGTATTGTGATTTTGATTATGCTAGAGATAAATTTGAGAGAAAAAACACAAGTGGAAACTACACATTTCTAAGTGACAACTTAATCTCTTAGTCAAGTAAGAAACAAAGCTCAATTGACATGTCAACAATAGAAGCTGAAGATAGTCTAGTTGATTTATAAAAAATAAAAAAGGTTGGAGTTGAAGATTTTTTTGAAGGTTAAAAGTTTTGAATGAAATTCTTGAAGTAAACCTTTTAGAAAATAAAGTGGGAAAAACCTATAATATATTTTAGGTTAATAGTTGGATTAGGCTTATATCTTTAAGTTTGTAGTGTTGGTTATAACTTAAGACTATTCATGATTTAAGGTATGAGAGATTTTAGAGGGACATACGCTTATATTTTTGGACGATGGCAAAGTAAGAGCTCCTTCCTAATTTTTAGCTCGAGTATAGGGACCTATTTGTGTGTTTGATGTTTGAATCTATGATAAATATTGATGATGTGACTATGTATCCATAACTGATAATATGTGATTAGTATATTTTATGAATTTTTTTATGATAATATACAATGAGTATGCTCTATGAAAAAGTGTTGAAAGATTTTGTGTTTAATATATATTAAAAGTAGAGTCTTTTAATAGTTTCATTTACATAATTATTATTATGAAAGAGTCATATTATATTCTTGCATTTCATAGTTAGTGGTGGCCGTGATGGGCCATAGGGTGGTATCACGTGATTGGATTGTGCACCTTATCCTTAGGAGGATTATTGAGGTGTGTTGGTATGTGACATACTTCATTATGGTAGTCTATGATAGTCTACACTATGCTAGTATGTGATAGATTGAACTTCCGTAAATAGTACTGGTATATGAAAGGTTGTACATTAATGATTTACGCCCCTCAAGGAGGGTTTGAAATTCTAGAATCATTTTGTAGTGGAATGTAAGCATTGTATTAGAGTGCTTTATCACACAAAACATTTTTGTTATATAATAATATATGTATAAACATACTCTACTATCGCTTGCTACCATGCCATACATGTTAAATGTTATTTGTTAATTTTGTTTGGCGACCTTTTACAATTATAGTAGAATTGGGCTTTGCCCTAAAAAATTTCATATTATCGACGGCTACGTCACTAGACTTATTTTATCGATATTTGCTGACTACTTGACTATATGATCCCAAGGTTTATTACACGAGGATAGTTATGTTGACTAATATTCTGGTGCAGTATTTCACGTGGGGCTCATTGATAACATTTTAGCAAGTGTACTGAATCATTGCAAGTAATAATAAAATGGCAGTACCGAGTGTCGAACTCAAGGATTGTGTTTTACTATCGAATTATATTTGCTTACTGAAATTGAACAAAAATATCCCAAATTGATCGAAATAATATTTGAAATTCACAACAATAGTAAAATTGATCTTTTATAATGAGAAAAATGTCAGGGATGAGTTTCACTTCGAATCCAACCTTGGTGCCTAATTTGATCCTAGTTACTGAATTCCTTTATTGAATTATTACCGAATTCTCTTTATTATCCTTGCCCTAATGTCTTAGCGACATAACCTTTAATTCCAAAACAACCCCTAATTCCTTAGTAGATTTAAGATTAGAATTAAGCATTGCCATACAAGAATTCTCTTGTAAACTATTGCTTTTGCAACTAATTTAATTGGTTTCATGATATGTATCTATCCCTAGACTCAAGCATTCGTATAGTCTACTTCCGTTTCAAAATACAAATCGTAGAACATTTTAATGTTGATCAATCAATAAAAAGCATTAAGCACGTAAATGAGAAAAATAATTCAATAAATTCATTCATATAACTAGAAATCAAATTAGAAATATAAGGATTTCATCTTGTTACACTCATCCCTAACAAATAGGGTTTAATTACTCATGACAGAGATACAAAAGATAAGGATTAAAGAAGAATTACAAGAATGATTCATGAATGATTCTTGATAAAACTGCTCCAATGATGTTAGAAACGGCCGTCTTTGAGTTTCTATGCTAGGGCACTAGTCTCCCAACTTCTCAAGAATCAAAAAGATTCCTAAACAGTAAAAACATTGTGTTTTTATGGATGCTGATGCATGTCGTGCTCCCCAGGCGTAGGAAACATGCTGCATGCGCATTTTAACAGTGCTGAACGGTTGGAAATGCGGCTCAGGCGCATATGGCGTGCTTTAGGCGCACAACATCTAATGTCTGACGTATTTTGCATTTTACTCTTCTTTCGAGACTGAATTTAGTTCAGGTGTCTTCATGAAAGTTGTAGCTATGAATTTTAGGTTTCATTGGCACTTGGTTTGACTCCAATTGAATATCTACAACTCCATATATGGTTGAAATACTCTACATAAGTCATGTTGATTTCTCACCAAAATTCAGCACTGCACTAAAACAAAACGCAATGTAAAATTACAAAAAATTCCTACTTAATCAATGAAATAAAAATGCAAAAGATTTTATTAACTTAATGTACAAAAATCAACAAAATATATCAAATAAATCCTTAATTTAACTAATGATTGAAGTTAAATAAGACTAAAATAGTGGGAAAACATGCATATGATGAAGAGTCATCACAACCCTAAACTTAATCTATTGCTTGTCCCCAAGCAACAATTAATTTCATATTTGGTATAGTTAAAAGCACACTTAAATTCAGTTTCTCAAATTAAATCAAACTCAATTTTCAAAGTTCTTGCTACTGCAGAACATTCATCATGGTGAATGTTTGTTTTAAAACAACAACAAGATTTGTATGCCTTGGCATTCATTTATCCAATTCAACTCTCTCTTCACACAATCTCACCAAAATTTATCTCAAGTGTTTAGAAGGGTTATGAATTTATCACTCAAATCCTAGAATATGTATCACGCTACCATAGGCTTGAAAAAATTCTAGTTAGCAATCACAATGTAGCAAAAAGATACATTTTTGGAGGACTTTCGGGTTGTAATGGAGCTTAGGTAAGGGTAGGACATTTTGGGATAGTAGGCTTTACTACTTAGAGTTAGACATATATTTCCAAATTATTCTACCATTTTTTTTTCTTCACCTTTTCATTATGGAGATTCTCAAACATTGACAAAAAAACCAAGAAGATATTATTTATCAAAGTACAGAAACTAATTTATTTATTTATTTTTATTTTCTTTTATTTTTTTTTCTTTTTATGAGAATCACCACCCCAAACTTAAAAGGTTGCTATCCCATGAGCAACCCCAAAGTTAGAATTTGATCAAGACAAGATAAGAATTTCCTACCTAACTCCAAGTAAGGTGATGTAGTTGAAGTAGGGACTTTGTTTTGTAATGTAGCTAGTAATCGAAATAAAGGGGCAAGGCACAAAGGGGCTAGCAAAGGATAACATTTTCATAGGGTAGTTAGAAAGGCTCAAACGACCAAATAAAATTGCCTCAATGTATGCATAAATTACAAGTGATGCAGGTTAGAATTGGTGCAAGTTCTGAAGGGATAACACATATCTGGATAATCACACAACGAAGAATTTAAGTGTTTAGGCTCAAAAAAATCACAACTATGATATTAAGAGAGAGTATGAGCAATCAAAATAATGCCAAACATGCCTCTGAAAAGTTAAAATTGTATTTTTGAAAAATTGATGGCATATTAGCCTTATGCAACCATTTAGTAATCAAGAATATATGCATTAGGAAGGCTTGTCGACTTGAGCAACAACATAATCTAAGAAATGAAATTTAACTTTCGAAATTCCAAACAGAAACTTTAAGATCGAGTGCAAGTTATTACAACTTTTTATCATAAAACAAAGAAAACAAGAACAAGGAAAGAAAATCAAATAAAGTAGAATAAAACAAAGAAAACGAGAAAAGAAACAAAAAAAAAAGAAAGAAAACTTCTCTTAGTTTAGTAATTCAAGGATTCTCGTTTAGATCATCCACTCCTGTTCCGCTATGATCGCCAGTATATTGGTGAGGTGCAAATAGATCAGCATAAAACGTGTGTCCTAGTGTCTGTTGAGAAGAAGCGAATGCTGGATATAGATTTGTCATCCCCAGTTGTATTTTGGCTTGTCCATCTCTCTGATCAATCATAAATCGTTCCATCATAGTTTCCAGTCTACCGAATCTATCTTCGGTGGAGAGTTGTGATGGATGTGGAGGATGGTGTTGTGGTTCCTGTGGTTCAGTATTTTCCTCTACCGGCATCGCTGCTTGTGGGGCAATAGGATAGTTTGCCGAAATCATATAGTGTTTTCTATCCACTTAGTAGTGATTGGAGTAGCAGGTTTCACCATTTCTTCACCCTATTTTTGTAACACTCTCACCTGCTTACATAATTTGCTTATCAGGGAAGCGTGATGGAAGTAGCCTGTCAGGGGATCAAGAATTGTTGTTCTTCGAAGATCATTGGCTAATAATATGCCCACATTAATTCTGTCGCCTTTTATGATAACAAGTAGTAGACATGCTCTTTGAAATGTTATATCTGACACATTCGAATATGGAATTAGCGTATGATGGACAAAAGTACTCCATGCTTTGGCAATTGGGGTAAGATCCACTGAGCATAATTTCCGAACTAAGCCATCTCTATTTCGTACCCAATCTGTGCCTGGTCTGCATAAAATGCGTAGAATCTCCCGATTGCTTACTTTTATAAGGTAGTCCTCCATAACTTGAAAACGACAATCATTATAGTTCGGTAGACCAAAAATTTCATTGATGACTTGAGGCATGAAGGGTACCCTTTTTCCCTCACATAACTCACCAATTGATCATGTGGAAATGGTTGGTCAGACCTTAGTTCGTTTTGCATTTTGTTGGGTTGCCATTAGGTCTTGCAAAACAAATATTCACACCCAAGGTTCATAATATTCCAAGTTAGAGCTAATTAATTTAGGCAAGGTCCCCGTTGGAAAAATAACATCATAAATGGCCCTGAGTTTGTCCACCAAAATTCTAAATGATAATAGTGCATTTACATTGGGTGTGTCATTTTCTCGAACTGTTGGAGTGCAAGCATATATTTTGTGGTAACTAAGGTTCAAAATTGGTTGTGTCATTTTAACAAACAGTTGGAATGCAAACATAAAAATGGTTGTGACATTTTATCAAACAGTTGGATTGCAAGCATAAAAATGCATGAACAATCCACAATCTTGCAAACATTATCCCCCATTCGATCTTAGAAAACCAACATGCATGTATGAACAATTTTGAATATTAGCACAAATTCGAATTTAAAGAACCCACATGCATCAATGAACAAGAAGGAGTTGATATTAGAAATTGAGGAAACTTACTTGAAGATGAAAGAATGCTTGAGATTGTGTGAAGAGAGAAAAACTGACCTTCGATGATAATGGAGGAAGGTTTGGAGAAGTGATAATGAAGGAGGGGAGTTTTATGTGAGAGGAAGGGGGTTTTAAAGCCCAGTAGTGCGCTTCAAGCGCAAGGGGTGCGATTTAGGCGCGCTTTGACAGATGGAAAAACCTGGGAAATGCGTTTCAAACACATGGGGTGCGCTTCACGCGTGCGTTGATAGAGGGAAAAACCTGGGAAATGCGCTTCAAGCACATGGGGTGTGCTTCAGGCGCGTGTTTACCGACTCCAAACCTTTGAAATGCGCTTCAGGCGCGAGCTTACAGAAGAAAATCCAGTTAAATGTGCTTTAAGCGCACGTTCCGCGCTCCAGGCGCGTGTTCACATAACCAACACTAAGGAAATGGGCTTCAAGCGCACGGTCTGCACTTCAGGCTCGTGTAAGACCCCTTTCAACTGAAAAATCAATCCCCAACACATTTTTATGATTCCTTGCTTATACTAAACATCAAGAATGAATAAAATTAGTAATTAAAAACTAAAATTGAAAGTAAATGGTGTGAAATAAAACTGAAATGAAAAGGATATGAATTTGGGTTGCCTCCCAATAAGCGCTCGTTTAGTGTCCTGAGCTTGACATTTCACTCTTCAAATGGTGACCAGATTGATGGACTCCATCGAAAGTTTTGACTCTTTTCCAAAATACGATTTGAGTCTTTGTCCATTGACCTTGAAGTTCTAATCGGAGTGTATATCTTTCAACTCTATGGCACTGTGTGAAAATACCTTGGTTACCTTGAAAGGGCCCAACCATCTTGACATTAGTTTTCCGGGAAACAACTTCAATCTTGAGTTGAATAGGAGAACTAGTTCTCCTTCATGGAATTCCTTGAATTTAATTATTTTGTCATGCCATTTCTTGGTTTTTTCTTTATAAATCTTGGTATTCTCATAAGCAAAATTATGGAATTCCTCTAACTCGTGAAGCAGAAGAGTTCTCGACTCGCTTGCCTTGCCTAAGTCAAAGTTCAAGTACTTCGTCGCCCAAAATGCTCGATGCTCAAGTTCGAGAGGCAGATGACAAGCTTTACCGTACACAATTTGATATGGCGACATACCAAGGGAGGTCTTAAAAGCTGTTCGGTAGGCCCAAAGTGCATCATCAAGTTTCGTTGACCAATCTTTTCGTGAGACATTCATTGTCTTTTGTAGGATTCGTTTAAGTTGCCTGTTGGATGCTTCAATTTTCCCACTAGTTTGTGGGTGATATGGGGTTGCCACCCTATGATGCACATTATATTTCCTTAGAAGGTATTCCATACTCTGGTTTAGAAAGTGAGTGCCTTCGTCACTAATTAAAGCTCGAGGCACGCCAAAACGGGTGAATATGTTCTTCTTGAGAAATGTGATGACCTATTTCGAATCATTAGTTGGAGTAGCTACTGCTTCGACCCATTTTGAGACATAATCCACCGCCACCAAAATATAAACTTTTTTATATGACGATGGGAATGGACCCATGAAATCAATACCCCACACATCGAACACTTCTACTTCTAATACAGGATTTTGCGGCATCTCATCCCGTTTTGAAATGTTACCGGTGCGCCGACATCGATCGCATTTCTTCACATAGTTGAATGCATCTTTGAACAATGAAGGCCAAAATAACCCCGATTGGAGAACTCTTGCTGCAGTTTGATCACCACTAAAATGACCCCCATACTCAGAGTCGTGGCAGTGCCACAATACCTTTTCTTGTTCCTCCTCGGGCACACACCTTCACAACTACCCATCCTCTCCTCTTTTGTACATAAAGGGTTCATCCCATACATAGAATTTGGTATCGTGGATAAACTTCTTTCTTTGTTGGTAAGTGAAATCAGATGGAATTGTAACCCTACCTTAAAATTAACGAAGTCGGCGAACCAAGGTGCCTTGGTAATGGTGAAGATGTGCTCATCAACAAATTGGTCTCAAGTCGGTCTAATGTCCTCATTCTCCTCAACCCTCTCCAATCAAGATAGGTTGTCAGCCACAGTGTTCTCTGATCCCTTTTATGCCGGATCTCAATGCCAAATTCTTGTAGTAATAGAATCCATCTGACCAACCTTGGTTTCGATTCCGGCTTAGTAAACAAATACCTCAAGGCAGCATGACCAGTGTAATCAATAACTTTTGATCCTAATAAATAAGATCGAAACTTATCAAAAGCATAGACTATAACTAATAATTCTTTTTCAGCTGTAGCATAATTGTGTTGTGCTTGATTTAAAACATGACTAACATAGTAGATTACATGCAACATTTTGTCTTTTCTTTGTCCCAAGACTGCCCCAATAGCACTGTCACTTGCATCACACATGATTTCAAAGGTAGTGAGTGACCAGTCAAGTGCAATGATAATGGGAGCAGTTATCAACTTATTTTTCAAATTGTTAAAAGCATGCAAACAATCCTCATTGAATTTGAAAGGGTGTGTCTTTCACAAGTAGGTTTGTAAGTGGTTTTACAATTTTTGAAAAATCTTTTATAAACCTTCTATAAAATCCAGCATGGCCTAAAAAGCTTCTAATGCCTTTCTCGTTGGTAGGAGGGGGAAGTTTTTCAATAACTTCAACTTTGGCCTTGTCTACCTCGATCCCCTTGTGGGAGATTCGGTGGCCTAACACAATTCCCTCTCTTACCATACAATGACATTTTTCCCAATTTAGGACCATGTTGGATTTTTCACACCTTTTTAATACAAGAGATGGATTAATTAAAAAATTATCAAAAGATGAACCAAGGATAGAAAATCGTCCATAAATACTTCGATATGTTTCTCAATCATATTAGAGAATATGGACATCATGCACCTTTGAAATGTGGCCGGCACATTACACAACCCAAACTACATTCTTCGATAAACAAATACCCCATACGTACATGTAAATGCAGTTTTCTCTTGATCCTCGGGTGCTACATCTATCTGATTGTATCCCGAATAGCCGTATAGGAAGCAGTAATACTCATGTCCGGCTAACCGCTCAAGCATATGATCAATGAAAGGGAGCGGGAAATGATCCTTCCTTGTAGCACTGTTCAATCTTCTATAGTCAATACACACTGTCCAGCCTCTAACCGTCCGTGTAGGAATTAACTTGTTCTTTTCATTTGTGATGATGATCGTTCCCCTCTTTTTTGCTACAACTTGGACGGGATTCACCCTAGAGCTATCTGAAATTGGGTAAATGAGACCGACTTCTAGGAGCTTTACCACCTTTTTCCTGATCACTTCTTTCATTGTCGGATTGAATCTCCTTTGGGGTTGTACTACCAGTTTGTGATTGTCCTCCATTAGGATTTTGTGCATACAAAAAGTCGGACTTATTCCCTTCAAGTCCTCAATGGACCAACCGATGGCCCCCTTATGCTTCAGCATAATTCTCAACAACTTTTCTTCTTGTAACTCACTCAAGCTTGCTCTAATTATGGCTGGATTTTTATCTTCTTCACCTAGGAATACATGTTTTAAATGAAGAGGTAATTGCTTGAGTTCAATTAACGGTGTCTTATTCTCCGAGGGCTTATCTTCATTCCCTTTCTGCTCCTCCCATCTAGTAGGAAAACGGGGGGAATACTATGGTGATGCTTCTAACATGGCCAAAACCTCTTTCATCATTGGATCTTCACTTTCTTTAACAACATCTTGGGGTAGACATAACACTCTTTCTAATGGCAAGCTGGGTGTTTGATACTCTATTTCTTTGTTGACTATCTCTTTTAAGATCTCGATTCGATTGCACCCTTCTCTTTCTTTTGAGTGTTCCATGGCTTTTGTAGTATAGCACTACACTCTTCGGTAAGCATAACTGTTTCACCACCGATTTTTCTCTTTTTTGACAAAATCTCCTTCATGAACTTGGCATATGTCGGCATCTGCTCCAGTGCTTATGCAAAAGGAATGTTAATCTGTAATTTTTTAAAAACATCAAGAAACTTTCCAAATTGTTTTTCAGTTTCTTCCCTCCTTAATCTTTGAGGGAATGGAAGTCGAATTTCTGGTTTTGGCAGTGGTTCCCTTTTTTGTACCACATGTTCTTCCTCCTTTTCAAAAGCGATTTGCTCCTCAACTGATGTTGGTGTGACCATTTCCTCTAGGTGGGTTGAAGTCAAAGTAATTCTACTCTGTTTGGCTTTAGCTGGTTCTTGTTCACTCACCTTGCCACTCCTCGTGGTCACTGCATTAACATTGCTTTTATGGATTCGGAATTGTGTCACTAGGTAGATCTCCAGACGTTCTTTGTGCCATTTGTTGAGCAAGTTGACCCACTTGAGTCTCAAGATTCTTTATTGATGCAAATTGATTTTTCTGGATGGCTCTTGACTCTTCAATGAAAGAACTTGTGCTTGTAACTAGTTTCTCTATAGCACTCTCCCAAGCAGCCTTTCTAGGTGGGAATTGGTTTGTTTGAGCTCCTTGTTGACCTTGACTTCCACCTTTCTGATCTCTCCAAGAAAAATTTGGATGATTTCTCCAACCAAGCTTGTACGTACTAGAGTAGGGGTTATTCTGCCTGTTGTTATTACACACAAAATTCACTTGTTCTAGTTCTTCTACCTCATTGTCATCCAGTGTTTCACAAACTCCAGTTTTATGTGCTCCTCCACAAAGGTTAAAGCTAGTATGCTTTAGTAATTTGACAGGGGCCACTTGGGGTTGTATATTTAGAGCTACCATCCCCTTCTTTATCTCAGTGGCGATAACCTCTTCCATCTTTGAGAATAACCTGCCTGGAGCCAACCCATCCATAACATTCAACTCCAATACACCACTTATTGACCCACCACCTCTGTCATACAACATCATTTGTTCATTTGATGCCACGATCTCAATAATCTTTCGTGCTTCTATTGCAGTCTTGTAATTCAAAGACCCACCTGCTATGGCATCTAACATAATTCTAGTGCTCGGCCTCAAACCATTACAGAATATTTGCATTTGGGCAGTGTCGTCATAAGCATGATTAGGACATCCGGATAGTAAGTTTCTGAACCTCTTGTAAGTGTCACAAAGAGATTCTCCTTCTTTCTGTTTGTAACTGGCGATTTCTTGCCTTTTTCTAACGAACATAGCTGGGGGGAAATTCAGTTCCAAGAACTTATCCTCAAGGTCATCCCATGTGGTGATGCTATCGGCAGGAAATGAATGAAGCCACTCCTTAGCATCATCTGTCAATGAGAATGGAAATAGTTTCATTTTCTTGCATTCCTCAAACAAACCATCCACCTTCACTGTTTCACATAATTCAAAGAAATTTGTGAGATGTCTATTGGCATCTTCGTTATGACTACCAGCAAAATGAATTTCCTTCAACTCTCAGTATAAAGCGAGACTTATATCAAACTTGTTGACTGTAAATCATCCAAAACCTCTTCTTCCACTACTAAATGTCTTTCCCTTTGTCTCCTTTCTCGAGCCGTCTTTCGATGTGCTTTGGCTATTTTTTCAATTTCTTGATCAAAGATGAGTTCAGCTGAGGACTGGCCTAACATACAAGGTTAGACAGATTGTGAGTAATGAAGAGTTTTAAAATAAAGAAAAATAAAAACAAAAATTTTATTGCAATGCGAAAAATTTCAATTCAGTAAGTAAATTAAATTCAATAGTGATATGGCAATCCCCGGTAACGGCACCAAAAACTTGATAACATTTTAGCAAGTGTACTGAATTGTTGCAAGTAATAATAAAATGGTAGTACCGAGTGTCGAACTCAAGGATTTCGTTTTACTATCGAATTATATTTGATTACTAAAACTGAACAAAAAGTTCTCAAATTGATTGAAATAATATTTGAAATTAACAACAGTAATAAAATTGATCTTTTCTAACGAGAAAAATGTTAGGGATAAGTTTCACTTCGAATCCAACCTTGGTGTCTAAGTTGATCCTAGTTACTAAATTCCTTTATTGAATTATTCTTGCCCTAATTTCTTAGCGACAAAACCTTTAATTCCAAAGTAACCCCTAATTCGTTAGTAGATTTAAGATTAGAATTAAGCATTACCATATATGAATTCTCTTGCAAACTATTTCCTTTGCAACTAATTTAATTGGTTTCATGACTTGTATCTATTCCTAGACTACAATTTCATGAATTTCTCATCTCAAGCATTTGTAAAGTCCACTTCCGTTTCAAAATACAAATCGTAGAACATTTTGATGTTGATCAAACAATAAAAAGTATTAAGCACAGAGATGAGAAAAATAATTCAATAAATTCATTCATATAACTAGAAATAAAATCGGAAATATAAGGATTTCATCTTGTTACACTCATCCCTAACAAATAGGGTTTAGTTATTCATGACAGAGATACAAAAGGTAAGGATTAAAGAAGAATTACAAGAATGATTCATAAATGATTCTTGATAAAACTGCTCCAATGATGTTAGAAACGGCCGTCTTTGAGTTTCTATGCTAAGGCACAAGTCTCCCAACTTCCCAAGAGTCAAAAAGATCCCTAATAGTAAAAAATTGCGTTTTTATAGACGTTGATGCGCGTCGCACACCCTTGGCGCAGGAAACATGCTCCAGGCGCATTTTAACAGTGCTGAACGGCTGGAAATGCGCCTCAGGCGCGCTTTAGGCGCACATTATCTATTGTTTGATGTATTTTGCATTTTACTCCTCTTTTGAGTATGAATTTGGTTCTAGTGTCTTCATAAACGTTGTAGCTATGGATATTAGCTTTCATTTTCACTTGGTTTGACTTCAATTGAACATCTACAACTCCAGATATAGTTGAAATACTCTATATAAGTCATGTTGATTTCTCACCAAATTTCAGCACTGCACTAAAACAAAACACAATGTAAAATTATGAAAAATTCCTACTTAATCAATGAAATAAAAACACAACATTTTGTTAACTCAAAGAACAAAATCAACAAAATATATCACATAAATCCTTAATTTAACTAATGATTGAAGATAAATAAGACTAAAACAGTGGGAAAACATGCATATGATGAAGAGTCATCACTCATACACAGAGGTCTGACAACCCCATACCTTTAAGGTTGGTACTTGGGGATGGTGGTTCACATAGGGATGCGAGAGATGATTCAATTAGAAGTGAGACGAATGCCATTGTAGGAAAGGTAACTCCCTGTAACACCCCAGATTTTATATATACTATTTTATTAATGAAATAATATTTTAAATAATTAATTTAATGTTAAAATTATTTTAGAATATATGTTGATAAATTTTCGTTATGTGGGTGTTTTGTATGATGTGCTAGTTTTATAAATATTAGATAAAATGAGTGATATAAATAATAAATATTATATTGTATTATTTGATTTTTGTTTAATATAATATTATTTTAGTGTAATATTTTAAAGAAAAATATATTATGCGATTTTAAGTGTATATACACGTATTCAATTCATGTAATATTTTGCTATGCGCGATGTTAAGTATGCACCTAGTTATATTTTAATTAATTATAACTATTTTCTATGACATGATGATTTTATAAATATTTATTGTCATTTAGTAATTAATAAAAAATGTTGATGTTATGCTTATTTATTTTATCGTTTTGACTATTCTATAAAGATGATAGTATTGGAGTTTATTTTGAAAAATGTTATAGTAATAGTTATAATTACTATTTTGAATGAGAGAGTTTTGGTTATTAATATATTTTTAAAAAATTTATTATTTCAAAAAAATTTATTAATTTTGAAATATTAGTAATGTTTTAGTAATGAAATTGTTTTTCAAAAAGTATTAACAAAAATTAATTTTGATGATTATTGATTTTATTTAAATAAATAAATAATGATAGATTAAAATATATAGGACATGCTAACTTGTAGAAGCTGATTGGTATATGACCAGATTATTAAGTTTTGCTCAAATTATTAAGTTTTGCTGCTTTCTTTCCTATCCGCCGCCAGCCAAAACAAAAATCTCCGTTTCCCGGTAACTATAATATATAATAGCCTAAAGTAATAAAAACATCTCGCCGCTCTTGGTAACTATAATATATAATAGCCTAAAGTAGTAAGAACATCTCGCCGCTCCTGATAACTATAATATATAATAGGCTAAAAGTAGGATTTATTACTCGTAATTTGAATTTTTAATAATTTATTATTTATATTTTAATTTAATATTTTGTAATAATTATTGGTACATTTATGAATCATAAAATGATTAGTTTTATTTTGTTATAATGTGGAATTAATGTGTATTGATTTAGATTGTCTTATTTTAAATCACACAATAATTAATTGTTCTCCACATTAATGACGTTATTAATTAGACCAATTGAATTATAATTATTATAAATATTCTTTAATTATTTTTTTTTGTGTTATAATTTAAATTTTTGTAATAAAGACAATGCTTTAAACCTCTAACCTATATAAAATTTTAGAATTCCCATAATAGAAGGGAAGGGTAACACAGTAAAAAATTGTATAGCAGGACTCTGGCTAAGGAAATACTTGGTTATTAAGTGGTCTGTTGACCCATCTCTCTTTCTTGGGAACCCCTCTAGTACATGAATTATCATGTGGCTTGAACCTATTGTCTCCATAATAGAAAGGAAAAGTAATACCGTAAAAATTTGTATTAGCACAATTCTGGCTAAGGAATGACTTGGTTATTAAGTGGTCAATTGACCCACCTCTCTTTCCTGGGAACCCCTCTAGTGCACGACTTATTGTGTAACTTGAACCTACTATATAATCGTGAATAAAATACTTCCTTACGACCCTAAGGTTACAATTAGATCATAGTGACATCCAAATTAGATGATTGTAGGAAGTATCGCTTGTCGTGCAACCCGATAAGTCCCCCAAGGAGGAAGTGACATGACTGAAGCAATCCAAGCCATGAATGCAATGGCCACTGCAATGGCCCAACAATATGTAGTTCAAGCTCAGTAGGCTGCAATCCAGACTGAACTTAATGTGAAAAGGGGCCAGATTAAGGAAGCAACATTTGCAACGAGAGGACTAACAGAATTTCGACAAAATTTAAAGGAGAGCATGACCCTGACAAGGTTGACCTATGGCTATAGGAGATTGAGAAGATATTTGACATTCTTTTCTGCCCTAATGAAACGAAAGTGGAGTATGCCACCTTTTTACTGATCGGTGAAGTTGAATACTTGTGGTGGCAGGCGAGACAAATGATGAAAGGAAACCACCAATAGGTGACTTGGGATGTCTTCAAGAGAAAGTTCTTGCATAAATATTTCCCAAAGAGTGTCAGGGATGAGAAAGAAGCCCAATTCCTAAGACTATATCAGGGAAGTCTCATAGTGTTCGATTATGCGTAAAAGTTTGAGTCCCTAGCAAAATACTTTCGCTACTTCCAAACCAAATGGATTGCTAGAGATCGACTAGGCCCAAAACATAAGATATCAAAGGCCTCAAAATTGAGCACATAACCCAATGTGTACTGTTCGTTGCTATCATTATGGACAAGTGGGACATAGGATATCCGAGTGTCCTAGAAGAGCCATGATATGTTATGCTTGATAAAAACCAGGCCATCTTGCAAAAGATTGTCGGGAGAAGGACACAACCGAAAATAAGGAGGTTGTCAACAACAAGGATGTTGCACGCCCTACTGCCTGAGGACGTGTTTATCATATTAGTGGAGATGAAGCACCATCTTCCTCAGAACTTATTCAAGGTGAGTGTATAATTGTTGGAAAGATACTTTGTGTGATATATGATTGTGGAGCGACACACTCATTAATTTCTTTAGATTGGGTGGATTCGCTCCAACCAAATGTCACTACCTTACCATTTGATTTACTGGTTACCCTCCCATTTGTTGAACCAGTAAAATGTAACTCGGCATGCTTGTAATGCCCGTTGACTGTGTTTAAAATGAATTTTAAGATCGATTTAATTTGTATTCCCCTAAAACATCATGGATTAGTTTTGGGAATGATTTGGTTTTCTAGCAACTATGCCATGTTAGATTGCGCCCGACGTAATGTTATATTTCCAGGTATTGGACCCATCTCTATCACTCCTTACAAAATGGCCTCCTTAGAGCTATCAAAACTAAAGAACCAATTGGAAGACCTTATGTATAAGAAATTCATTCGGCCTAGTGTGTCACCATGGGGAACCCCCGTATTATTGGTCAAGAAGAAGGATGAAAAGTCGAGATTGTACGTTGATTACTAGCAGCTCAACAAGGTCACAATAAAAAATAGATACCCCTTACCCCACATTGATGATTTAATGGACCAACTCAAAGGGGCATAGCTGTTTTCTAAGATTTTTCTAAAGTCAGGGTACCATCAAATTCAGGTGAAAGAAGATGATATATCCAAGACGGCCTTTAGAACACGTTATGGGCACTATGAGTACTTGGTGATGCCCTTCCGAGTGACCAATGCGCTAGCTATCTTCATGGGTTATATGAACCGTATCTTCCGTCCATTCTTAGACAAGTTCATGGTGATCTTTATTGATGACATCTTGATCTATTCCAAGAGTCGAGAAGAACATGAGGAACATTTGCGTCAAGCTCGACAAGTATTGATCGAGCAACAACTATATGCCATTCTAGGAAAATATGAATTTTGGTTGGAAAAAGTAAAGTTTTTGGGACATGTAATTTCTAAGGAAGGGATTGTTGTTGACCCATCCAAGGTAGAAGCCATGATGGCATCGAAACAACCACAAACAATCATAGAGATTAGAGGATTTTTGGGTTTAGCCGGGTAGAGTAGGAGATTTTTTGAGGGATTTGCCAAGATTGTTGCTCCATTTTCACACCTTATGGAGAAGAACCATATTTATGCATGGATTGAGGTGTGTGATAAATGTTTTCAACTGACTAAGGAGAAGCTAACGTTCCAAATGTTAATGTTGCCCCACCCAAAAGAGCCTTACGAAGTTTATTATTCTTGGACTCAGTGTTTGGGTTGTGTGCTGATGCAGAACAAATGATTAAGGGCCTATGCCTCAAGGCAATTGAAGGAGCATGAAAAGAATTATCCCACTCATGACTTGGAGTTAGCTGCAATTGTCTTTGCATTGAAACTTTGGAGACATTATCTATAAGGGTGTAGTTTTGAAAGTGCAATATGGAATGAGTTATAGAATTGATGAATGAGATTAATGTTCTCCAAGTTACAAATGTGTTGACTTAAGAGAAAATGAAGTTGATAGAGGTTAGTGAGTTGATGAATGAGATTATTTTTCTCCAAGTTAGTCAATTGATGAATGAGATTAATGTTCTCGAAGTTACAAACGTGTTGACTTAAGAGAAAAGGAAGTTGATCGAGGTCGGCAAGGCCTCTGAATTTGAGGTGGGCCCAGACGATATTTTGAGATGTAATGAACGTGTTTTTATACCCGACAAGACAAAATTGAGGAAGTCTATCTTGGATGAGGCCCATGAAAGTAAGTTGAGTATCCACCCATGTAGCACCAAAATGATAAAGACCTTAAGCAAAAGTTTTGCTGGTCGGGAATGAAGAACCAGGGGGACTACTAAGGCATTAGATATACCAGTATGGAAATGAGATAGTATATCTATGGATTTTGTGGTGGCATTGCCTAAGACTCAATGGAATTTTGACTTCATTTGGGTGATTGTCAATAGGTTGACCAAATCTTCCCATTTCGTACCCGTGAGGACTACATATGATGTGACTAAGCTTGCAGAGATCTACATTGCTGAGATTGTTAGACTACATGGGGTACCCTCCAATATTGTGTACCCTCAAACCGATGGACAAATAGAAAGGACTATTCAGACCTTGGAGGATTTGTTGAGAGCGTGTGTGTTCAATGCGTGAGGTAGTTGGGATAATATGTTGCCTCTCGTTGAGTTTACATATTACAACAACTATCATACGAGTATTGGGATGACACCAAACGAGGCTCTGTATGGGCGTAAGTGCCAAAATCCCTTGTGTTGGTATCACGATAGTGTGAACCTAATTGTGGGGCAAAAATTGGTACAACAAACCACATAAAAAGTTCATGTAATCCAAGAAAGGATGAAGACAACACAAAGCAGACAAAAGAGTTATGCTGATCAACGGAGGAAACCGTAGAAGTTTCAAGAGGGTGAACATGATTTTTTGAGAGTGACGCCTACTACTGGAGTTGGCAGGGCACTGAATGCAAGAAGCTCACTCCTAAATTCATTGGCCCGTTTTAGATTCTCCGACGTGTAGGTCTTGTAGCTTATTAGGTTTCCTTGCCTCCGAGTCTGACCAAATTTCACAGCGTATTCCTTGTGTCACAGCTGGGGAATTACATGGATGATCCTTCCCATATTATCATGCCAGATGATATCCAGTTGAAGGATAACCTCTCATTTGTAATTCCACAGCTAAGCATTGGAGATAGGACTACTAAGCACCTACGAGGCGAGGAGATCACCTTGGTCAAGGTGATTTGGGACCAAACGACTGGATATGCAACTTTGGAATTAGAGAAAAAGACGACAGAGCTCTACCCTAATCTTTTTATGTCTAGGAAGTTTCGAGGATGAAACTATTTTTAAGGGGGGTCAATATTGTAACAACCTCTAAATTTATTATTTAAAAATAATTAGAACATTTCAATATTAAATTATGTGTGATAATTATTTTCCTTGTTCGACTTATTGTAATCGATAAAGTTATTAGTAAGAATTATTAAATCAATGGGTAATTTAAATATATATATATATATATATATTTAAGTTGATATGTAGATATATATTATATGTAGATGTGTCTTTCTAGTGCAAGAAGAAATTGGGCCAAGGGTTTGCGGCTAGGTTATGTGTTTGTGCCTTGGTTTTTACGATGAAGGTTAACAAAAAAAAAAGGACAAAATGAGTGACATATTATCACTCTAATTCTTCATTAAGGCCGAACAATATTTGAACAACAAATTCCACTTTAAATTTCCCTAAGTCCACAATTTATGTATACTCATTAATAATAATAAAAAAAGAATACCGAAACCCTAACAACCATCACCTTCATACCTCCTTTTCGTTGTGTGTCCAAAGCTTGGAACTTCGTTTCCTTGTGAACAACTTTGTGGGAGTTAAAGCGTGTACTAAGAAGAAAAGCGACCAAGGTAAGGGCTTTTCCCCCACACAATTTATAGTTAGGTCGTTGGATGAATGACATGAAATAAATAATGGAGTTTACTTATATTTTAAAAGGCATAAATGTAGACTAATATATAAAAATAATAAAACCTCAATTTTTGTTGAGATTGAATTGTAATATATGACTTCGATGAAGTAAATTATTAAAGTTTATGTTATGTTGATAAAATTGTAGTTTTATGATGAATACGAATTAAAGTTTGAATTTTTATCTTATATGTGATAAATATTTAACTTTTATTATGTATATGAGCTAAAGTGTGAATTTTCTTGTTATATATGTTAAAGTGTTAATTTTTATGGCCTATTTGATATCAAGTTTTTATTTTTATGTGTATGTGGTGAAAGTCATAATTTTTTATGATTATTTATCTATGAATATGTGATACTCATGATAAGGATGTGTTATATTTGTTCTTAACGATATATGAATAAGGTGATGATTTTAAAAAAGTTATTTTGAATGCACATGACATGATTCTTTGTGGGTTGTGTAGGAATATATCTCTTTGATATTATGTCATCATGTCATGGAATATGTATCTTCGTGGGATTTGCCTTAGTGACAGGTTTGTTTTCCCCATTGGTGTGAGTGATCTTTCTATGTGGAAGTTGTCTTAGTGGCAGGTTTATACCCGGATCATGTAGTTTTAGGAGTATTCATTATGCATATGTTTTGATCTACAATTTACTTGTTTGCACTTTTTTTTTTTATTTTAAATCGGTTGTTCGTACATTTATATGTTTTGTGTTATTCTTCTATATGTCTTGCTTTTGTTTGATGTGGATGATCGAAAAAATTGATCCTTACAACAACATTTTAGGTACTAATGAGTTTGAGGAGATTCAAGAGTAGCTAATGAGTATTGACGTCTGGTGAACGTGGGGGTAAACATGAGATTTTATTTCAAAACAGTTTTGTAATAATAGAGTTGTCCAATATTTTTAAGTTCTTTTAATATTTTTTCACCAACTTTTAAAATATACTACAATTCTAGAAATACGGAATTGGTTCACTTCCGTTAAGAGTAATTGTCTTTAAATTGTTTTAAATTTTGAATAAATATTATTTTAATTAGATTAAATAACTTGATTTTTACTAATTTTTTAAAATGAATAAATACTAAGTATTCAAAAAAAAAAAAAAACATTCGTAAACTTTTCTAAGAAATAAGTATTTTTTTAAGTAACGTTTTGGATTAAAAAAATTTGGGGCGTTACATCAAGGATGAATTTCACTTCAAGTCCATCCTTGGTTTCTAATGTGATCCTTGTTACTAAGTACCTTTATTGAACTACAATTGAATTCTATTTATTACTTTTGCCCTAATGTCTTAGTGACATAATCTTTAATTTCATAATAACCCATAATTCCTCAGTGGATCTAAGATTAGAATTAAGCTTTAGAGTTCAAGAATTCTTTTATTAAACTACTACGTCTACAAAGAATTCAATTGATTTCATGACATGCATCTATCTCTAGACTACAATATCATGAATTTCTCATCTAAAACATTCATAAAGTCCACTTTCTTTTCAAAATACGAATTGTAAAACATTTTAAAGTTGATCAAGTAATAAAAAACATTAAAACAGAGATGCAAAAAATAATTCAATAAACTTATTCATATAACTAGAAATCAAATTAGACAACTAGGATTTAGTTACTCCTGACACATATACATAAGATAGATAATAAAGAAGAATTAAATGAAAGATTCATGAATAATTCTTGATAAAACTCCTCAAATGGTGTTAGAAACACCTGTTTTGAGTTTCAGTGCTTGGGCACAAATCTCTCAACCTCTCAATAGTTATAAAGATACATAAAAGGTGAGAAAAATGCGTTTAAATGCATTATGACGCACGTCACACGCTGGATTTGCGCTTTACGCGCATTTTTACATATTTGGTGGTACAGAAATACGCCCCAAACGCAAGTTTTGCGCTTCAGGCGTCCAACATATTATGTTTAACGTTTAACTGATGATTAAAATAAAAGAAGATTACAAATAAAAAGATTACAAATAACTCCTAAAATTAACTGATGATTAAAGATAAATAAGCCTAAAAACAATGAAAAATATGCATATGATGAAGAGTCATTAGTTCTAGTAAAGCATAATGAGTTTGAAATGAGTATGGTTGGATAGCTAAAATTCTTTCTTAGAATTAAAATTCAACAAAGCTCAGAAGGTGTCTACATTTATGAAAATAAACTCAGCAAATAATTTCTCATGAATTTTAGGATCAATGAGTGGCAACCTATGCTCACCCCATGCATCCTACTTGTTCTCTTATCAAAGATGTTACATGTGAAAAGGTAGATCAAATGACATACAAAATTGTTTGTGCAAATTTCAATCTAACCCCAATGAATCTCATTTAACTGTTAATAAGAATATATCTAGGTATTTATAAGGTACTACTAATCTTGGTATGTTTTATAAGAAATCCCTGGACTATAAATTAACAAGTTATTGTGATGTTGACTATACTAGAGACAAGCTTGAAAGAAAAAGTACCAGTGGAAGTTGCACCTTTCTTAGTGAAGATTTGATTTCATGGTCAAGCAAAACACATAGAACAATTCCGCAATCCACTGTAGAAACAAAATACATTTCGACAACAAGTTTCAGCACACAAATGGTACTAATAAAAAATTGGCTAGAAGATTAATAAATTTATCCGAGTAACATTACTATCTTCTGGAATAATACTACTGCTATTTGCATAATAAAAAAAATACCATTTTTTACACTTTAGATATTTTATGGGCACTAACCATAAATGGTCATACCTTACAAAACCCATTGCTGAAGAGAGATTCAACTTTATCAGAATGAATTTGAATATTCAATATATAAAGAAATAAAAACTCAAACTTTGTATTAGTTTGGTGCGGGGCAAATAAACTTCTTTTTCCGTCTAACAAATGATTTTATTCTACTTCTGTTAAAATAAGTTTCTTTTTAGTTACATATATGTTCTATCTCTACTAGGAGAATGGTCTTATTCGTTAATGTTTTCAGGCTTCGATCAAGGATTCACACTAGCACATGTTTAAACATGAGGTTTGGTTTGACTTAGATAGACCCGTTGCTCAACATTTGATATGGATCATGTACTTAGGATCCCTATTTGACACTATTCTAAATGGTATACCATGAAGTCTCACGATTACCTTTATCTAGTTATTTTGAGGGTATTGAAAGTAGTTTTGACCAGTACAAAATGAGCTGACTTGGTTAGTCTATTCACAATTACCTAGATGGAATCCAATCCAAACTTAATACATGGTAGACTTACAATGAAATCCATGGCTATGGAATCCCATTTCCACTCAAGTACTTACAATGGTTGTAGCATGCCGGTGGACTTTGCTATTTTATTTTTACCTTTTGGCATGTTAAACATTGAGCCACTAAAGTTGATTTGTTTGTTTTCACGCACATTCAATTCAATCTTATGGTCTTCTACCAATATCATTCTCTTCAACATTTGGTACACATATCCTACCTTGGAAAAGGATAACCCCATATGCCGTCACACGTTCGTGCTTGTAATTCTATATCTAGCTCATGGAAACTCTTAATCTGGGTTCTAAGGTCACTAGATATTTCTAACCTGCGTAAGAGAATTCCTTTGTCTAAATGAATCCTTTTCATGTTGAGATTTCTAAAATCTTCTATCAAGTTCATTTCTCGAATCATGAAGTGAGAGAGGTAGAGTGATTTTCTACTTAAGGCGTTAGCCACTTCATTAGCCTTGCCTTAATGGTATATGAATTCAAATTCAAAGTTTTTAAGGATTTTCATCCAATCATATTGCGTCATATTGTACTCCCTATGAACACAAATATATTGCAAACTCTTATCTTCACGAAAAAACATTAAAATGAGCACCTTACAATTGATGCTTCCAAATCTTGAGAGCAAAAACTATGGATGCATGTTCAAGGTCAGGAATGGGGTAATTTTCTTCATATGGTTTCAATTAGAAGGAATCATAGGCTACTACCCACATATTTTGCATCAGAACACAACCTAGCTAGGCCATTTAAAGAATCATCACAGAAAACTTTAAATCCTATGTGGTTTCAATTTATTGTTTAGAGTTCGAAAACAATTCTCACATTCCAAATCCTATTCAAAAGGATGGTTAAGCTGTGCAAACACGAGAAGGGGGTTGATTTGTGTTTGTATAATTTAAAACTCTTTTCTTATGTTTAGTTCTGAATTGGTGACTTCAACAATTTACTAATTTGAGGTGGCAGTAAAACAAATAATGCAGATGTAAAAACAACACACAAGATTTTATCATGGTTCACCACCAACTTGGTAGCTACATCCACTCCCCTCACACAGAAGATTTATCCACTAATTCAAAAACATTGAATTACACAGTACCTGACCCTACAAGTCAGTCTTCTCAAAACAACTTGAACCTATAAACTTTTTAAGGCAAGCCACACGTTAACTCTACAAACTTTTTAGAGCTTCTGTTTAGTCCCTTGTGAATTATGAATTGTACCTCCATTTTAGCTTGTTAAAAAAATTCTTCTTTCGAATAAAATGATGAAACATATCTTTTGATAATATGACCATTAGCCAATTATTTATTTATGAATCTAATATAAGCAATTCTTCCAAAAAGATATGATGCATATTTTCTCCATATTTCTTTTGGAAGTTATTCAACTAAGTCTTCCTTCATACTCTTGATTGGATTTTAAGGCACGAAAAAAAGTGGGCCTATTCTTGGACCTTCAAAATTTCCGTTGAACTAAGTCATATTTAGTAATTTGGTAATTTATCATAGTTGTTGACTTTTCTCCATCGGAATAATGACTACATTGTTGGAGTAAGATGTTGTGTTTCTTGAAAAATTTTGTCAGAGGAAAAACGGCGTGACTCAGAATTAGTGGTATGGGAAACTTCACCTTTTATGCATTATCAAGGTCAGTGCAACTTCAGAGGCTGCTTATCAGAGGCAACATTTTGAAACATGTTGCAATTATTAGAGCTAGCGAAACATGAGCTTCAAAGACATGCTTGCACAATAGCTTAAAACTTCAGAGTAATGTAGAGAGTAAACTTCATTAGAGGTATACAAAAATTGTGTTCATCAAAAACATGTTGAAATACTATTCATCAAAGACATTCAAAAATAATATTCATTAGAGGCTTGTAGAAATAATTTTACTTAGAGACATGTAGAAATACTTTTTACAGATACATTCATAAATACTATTCACTAGAGACATGCATAAATACTATTTACTAGAGACAAGAATAAAAACTGGTCATCAGAGGCAAGTAGAAATACTATTCATAAGACACATGCAAAAATATTGTTCGTCAAAGGCATGTAGAAATATTGTTAATAACAGGTAGCCAAACAAAATCATAAGAAGAAAATCTTCAGGGGTATATGTAGTATCACAGTAACACGTACATTTAGTGTAACAACCCATCTATTTTGTTAAGTACAGGCGTTAATGAGTAAAATTGTTAATTTTAGAAATAGAATAATTAGTTTATTTGTTTACAAGAAAAGGGCATTATTGTAATATTTGGACAAATGAAGGGGCAATGGCATAATTTCACTTTACACCTTAATATCGTTGTTGTTTTGTTTCCTCAGAAAGCACATTCTTCTGTTCCTCCTTCTTCTTCTCTCTCGTTACCGTGAGCCACCTCCCACATCCTCCCAATCTTCAACCTCTCATTTTGTTTCATTTTTTCAAATCAGTAAACCCAAAAGCTAGATAAAACCCCTTCAACCCACTTTTAAACCTTGCATGTCTCTAACTAATCAGTTTCAACAACACAGATGATAACCCAAAAATGAAGAACTTGAGTCAAAGAGACAATTCAAAAAAAAAAAAAAAACAGAGCTCAACAACCAAATTAACCAGAACATCATCTTCTCCTTTACCATAAACAGTGAGTTCTATTGTTTTTTCTAAAGAATTTAATTTTTATTTTGTTATGATTAGGGATTTAGATTCAGGTGATTATGCTTGTCGAGCACGAATTATGCTCGTTACTGCTGATGTCTCTGATGTGTTTGTGAAATTGTGTTTATGCTACGTTAATTTCTTTTAGTATGGGGATTTAATGCGCTGAAATTTTTGAATAAATTGTTTTCATTATTATGGGTTAGGAGAATTAGAGTTGATGAAATTGAATTTTTGCATATAGGTGTTTTTAAAACTGCATCCAAATGACTTTTTCATGACTTTTATATGTTTGTTATTTTCCATGACTTAATGTTGTTACTATTTTCATGACTTGATGTTGTTACTATTTCATGACTCCAATGTTGTTTATATTTTGACTAGGATTTCCTTCTTGGATTAAGGACTTAGGATTAAATTATTATGAGTTTAGTATATCGTCTAAAGTTATTTATAATTGTTATGGATGAATGATGCATTTTATATATGATATAATAAGTGCATGTTATACAAAACATTTCAAGTTTTGTACAATATCATTAATCAGATAATACATGGTCTTATTCACGGTAGGACATTTAGGTTATTCCAGGCATGGAATAACAGGTAAAGGAGAACAATCAGGACGCTGATTGTTGTTTGGCGAGACCACCTTTACCATCAAGACTCAATTATCTTAGTGACCCACATTAAGATATTTGGCGACTTTTCCTTATTCCAAAGGAAAAGATTTGAGGTCATGCATATATTTTTCACAATATACATATATATAGACATGTATAATAATAATAATGATTCTATTTATTCTTCTTCTTGAGATGTATAATTATTTTTTTCTTCATGTTTTATACACTTTTATGAAAGAAACTCTTTGAGATTGTTTTTCGCTTTTATTTTTAGAGCTCATTGAGATATTTTATCTCACTCCAATTGTTATTATTTTTTTAATAGTAGCTGGAGGAACACAATACATGAAATTAGCATCAAAAGATCAGTTCCAAACTCGTTGAATTATAATTTAATATTTTCTTTTAAGATGTAATTAGACAATCATAGTTGTTTCAAGATGTAATATTTTATGAATTTACTAAACAAGTTATAAATTATATTTACGAATGTAGTTTTCAGTTATGATGGTGATTCTAAATTATTATTTATTGTTAATTACCTATGTTTTACTAAGGTGTATGGATCATATTATCATATTCTAGACAAATGATAACGGGTTTTACATTTTGGTATCAGAGCCTGGTCGATTCATTTGGACTATGGATTATGTGTTAGAAATTTGAATATCTTTGTTTTACTATACATTCTAATTATCATTTCACCTAATATTAAGTCTGATCAACTTAGTATTTTGTGTGTGGTGTATAGAATTATGGCTGAAGGATCTAGGAAGAATCTTGTCCATGAAGATAGTATGACTACACCACCCACTACTGAAACATGGGAAAGGGTTATGGAAGCTATTCAAATGCAAGCAACGTCTGCCCACAATCTGGTACAACAAATGGCAATGTAAAGAGATAGCGCTCCAAATGCCAATAGGGTGTTTTATGATTTTCTTAAGTTGCAGCCTCCAACATTCCAGGGCAGCCACAATCCATCAGAGGCCCAAGCTTGGCCTGATGAGATTTAAAAGGCATTTGAAGTAGTGCCTTGTACTGAAGAACAAAAAGTGGCATTTGTTGCCCATCTACTAAAGGGTGGGGCAGAGTATTGGTGGAGGAGTGCAAAGACATATCTTCAAACCCAAGGAACCCATATGAATTGGGAACACTTTGAGGTGGCCTTTTTATATAAGTATCATCCAAAAAGTGCCAGAAGACAAAAGGAGTTGGAGTTTGTGCACCTGCAACAAGGAGACATGTCTGTTGCAGAGTATGTTACTAAGTTTGAAGAATTGGCCAGATTTTCCCCACATGCCCAATATGCACCCACAGAAGAATGGAAGATAAACCAGTTTAAATGGGGATTGAGGCCTGAAATCAGAGGGAACATAGGCCATATGGAGCTTACTAACTATTCTACTCTTGTACACAAGAGCTACATTGTTGAAGACAATTTAAAGAAGGTACAAGAAGAGAGGCATGCTAAGTGGCAACAAAAGTAAGAATTTAGAAAATTTGGTAGAGATCATGGGGAAGAGTGCTTGGTTGGAAAACAAGTCTGCTACTACTGCAAACAGCCTTATCATATGGCTTCCTTTTGCCCAATATGCCAAAAACAAGCAGAGTCCAACCCAAACAAGTCTAATAAGTGGCACTGGATTCAAAAATGAAATCCCTTTAATTGTCACGTTTGACACTGGCCCATTCCATTCTTTCATCTCTTCTGATTTTGTTTTGCAACATAATATCCTTGTATTTGAAATGCCTTATCCCTTAGTCGTAAGCACTGCATCTAAGAATTCAATAGAGACCTCCTTAGTATGTCACCAGTGTCCAATCACCCTGTATGATGGAGTTTTTCTAATAAACCTAGTCTGTTTGCCCCTTAAGGGATTCGACATCATATTAGGAATCGATTGGATGTCCGATCATTCAGTAACTTTGATTTGCCATGATAGGAAAGTCATAACTCCTCCAGAAGTTTCCCAACCAGAGGAAACCAAATACCCGTCCTTGACCAACAGTTCTTTACTCTTCCAATGTTTGACCAATGGGGTTCAAGGCGTACTATTATTACTATCCTCTAACTCAGGGTCTGAAATGGACTTGTCCAATATTCCTGTAGTCAGTAAGTTTGAGGATGTGTTTCCAAAAGATGTGACATCATTACCTCTTGAAAGAGAAATAGAGTTCTCAATAGACTTGGTCCCTGTAACAGAACCAATTTCCATTGCCCCTTACAGGATGTCCCCATTAGAATTGAATGAGTTGAAAAACCAATTAGAGGACCTTATAACCAAGAAGTTTATCAGACCAAGTGTGTCTCCTTGGGGAGCCCCTGTGCTCTTGGTAAAGAAGAAGGATGGCAGCATGAGGTTATGCATAGATTATAGAAAATTGAATAAAGTGACCTTCAAGAATAAATACCCTTTGCCTATAATTGATGACCTTTTAGACCAATTAGGGGGAGCTACTGTGTTCTCCAAAATTGACTTGAGGTCAGGGTACCACCAAATCAGATGATGTACCAAAAACAACCTTTAGAACTAGGTATGGTCACTATGAATTTTTGGTTGTGCCTTTTGGTGTAACCAATGCTCCAGCTGTGTTCATGGATTACATGAATAGAATTTTTAGGCCATACTTAGATAAGTTTGTGATAGTATTTATAGATGACATACTAATATACTCTAAGACTCCAAAAGAACATGCAAGTCATCTTCAAATAGTGCTGCAAGTACTTAGGGATAGAAAACTTTATGCTAAACCAAGCAAATGTGAGTTTTGGATGTAAGAAGTAAAATTTCTAGGAATTTGCCTCTGGTAGAGGAATGAGGAAATTGGGATACGCATTTGCCTCTGGTAGAGTTTTCCTACAGCAATAGTTACCATGCCAGCATTGGCATGGCACCTTATGAGGCTTTGTATGGAAGAAAATGTAGGACACTGTTATGTTGGTCTGAAGTAGGGGATAAGGGGATCTTAGGACCTGAAGTTATCCAAGAGACCACTGAAAAGATTAAGGTAATTAAGGATAAATTAAAGATAGCCCAAAGCAGGCAAAAGAGCTATGCTGATATAAGGAGAAGACCTTTAGAGTTTGAGGAAGGAGATCATTGTTTTTTGAGAGTTACCCCCACCATTGGCATTGGAAGACTGCTAAAGGTCAAGAAGCTAAACCCTCATTTTGTTGGACCCTTTCAAATATTGTAGAGGATTGGTCCCTCTGCATACATAATAGCTTTGCCACCCAATTTATCCAATCTACACAATGTTTTTCACGTCTCCCAATTAAAGAAATACATTCCTAACCCTCACCAATTTTTGAGTCATGAGTCTGTCCAACTAAAGTCAAACCTTACTTATGACCCAATGCCAGTCCAAATTATAGATAGAAGTGTAAAAGCATTAAGAAACAAAGAAATTCTCCTACTGAAGGTTGTTTGGGAAGGATCTTCTATAGAAGAAGCAACATGGGAAGAAGAGGCAGACATGCAAAATTAGTATGCTTAGCTTTTTCAATAGGTAATCCTCTAAATTATGAGGGCAAATTTTTTTTTTAGTGGTGAAGGATGTAACAACCCATCTATTTTGTTAAGTACAACAGTTAATGATTAAAATTGTTAATTTTAGAAATAGAATAATTAGTTTATTTGTTTTAAAAAAAGGGCATTATTGTAATATCTGGACAAATGAAAGGGCAATGGCATAATTTCACTTTACACCTTAATATCGTTGTTCCTTCTTCTTCTCTTTCGTTACTGTGAGCCACCTCCCTCATCCTCCCAATCTTCAACCTCTCATTTTCTTTCATTTTTTCAAATCAGTAAACTCAAAAGCTTGATAAAACCCCTTAAATCCACTTTTAAACCTTGCATGTCTCTAACTAATAAGTTTCAACAACACAGATGATAACCCAAAAATGAAGAACTTGAGTCAAAGTGACAATTCCAAAAAAAAAAAAAAGAAAGCTCAGCAACCAAATTAACCAAAACATCATCTTCTCCTTTACCAAAACGGCGAGTTTTTTTTTTTACTAAAGAATATAATTTTTATTTTGTTATGATAAGGAATTTAATTTTATGAAGTTGTTTGAAAAAAAAATATGGAAGAAAAAGAAACTCACACGTTAAGATTTCTTTGAAACTAATACTGTTGTTTGTGGTTATGATGTTTGTGAATGAATTATACATTAGGAAAAATTTAATTATATGTGCCTAATTAGAATAATGTGACTATGCTTGTCAAGCACGAATTATGCTTGTTACTAATGATGTCTCTGATGTGTTTGTGAAATTGTGTTTATGCTACGTTAATTTCTTTTAGTACGAGAATTTTAGGCGTTGAAATTTTTGAATAAATCATTTTGCGTTATTATGGGTTAAGAGAATTAGAGTTGATGAAATTGAATTTTTGCATATAGGTGTTTTTAAAACTGCATCCAAATGACTTTTTCATGACTTTTATATGTTTGTGATTTTCCATGACTTCATGTTGTTACTATTTTCATGACTTGATGTTGTTACTATTTCATGACTCAAATGTTGTTTATATTTTGACTAGGATTTCCGTCTTGGATTAAGGACTTACGATTAAATTATTATGAGTTTAGTATATCGTCTAAAGTTATTTATAATTATTATGGATGAATGATGCATTTTATATATGACATAATAAGTGCATGTTATACAAAACATTTCAAGTTTTGTACAGTATCATTAATCAGATAATGTGTAACACCCCGATTTTCAAAGCGAGGGTGTATTTTTTTTTTTCAAAACAAATTAAAATAAAACAGAGAAATAAATAAGGTAACACCTTTGGATAAATAATTAAGTCATTATAATTTACAAGTAGCGGAAAAGTTTCTCCAAATATGAATACGAAATATTTACATATCAAAAAGTGGTACAGTCTTCCAGTTTAAAATAAACACAATACAAAAGAAAGACGTTTGTTCCCTCTATGTCAACCTAATCTGATCATTCTACAAAACATCTAAACACACTGAGTGATCTCCACGCGCCCTGTAAGATCCTCCTAACATAGCTCCAGTCAGGCATTCCCATCTACATCCCCATCCACAGGGTATGAACCGGTAGGATCGTCCTATCTCTCATCTGAGGGCAAAGCCCAGATTTCCACAATAGTTGTAAAGGGTCACCAACCGAAATTAACAGTTAACACATAACATTTAAGTTTTTAAATGCACAAATAACCTTTCCACTTAGCATGCACCTTAAAAGGGTTTCCATATGCTAAACATGCATAAACAAAGTTGAAAATTGAAGTTTTTAACAAAACAATATTGTTGTATTCGAATGCAAGGCTGTTTCAGCATTCAGCAGCAAAAACACCATGTTTGTATTCGAATACAACAGTCTGTATTCGACTACACAACAAGTCAGTAGCAAAACAACATGTCTGTATTCGACTACAGCAGTCTGTATTCGACTACACAGTAAGTCAGTGGCAAAAACAGGACGTCTGTATTCGAATACAGCTTCCTGTATTTGAATACATAGAAGACAACAGCAGAAAAACAGCAAAATTCAGCTTTTTAAAGGGTATCGAAACCAATCAACACTTACACACAAATCCAAACAATCATACTTAACAATTATAGCGCAATCACTACGACATCTTGAGTTTTGAAATGGTTTTGCAATCAATCACACTTACAAACAATTCCAAAACATCCACACTTGGCAATTATAACAAAATCACCATGACAATTTAAGTTTCGAAAAGGTTTTGCAATCAACCACACTTACACGCAATTCTAAAACATAACACTTAGCATTTTCAACACAATCACCACGACAACTTGAGTTTCGAAATAGTTTACAATCAATCACTCTTACGCCCTCCTCGAAGGGCCGTAAATCATAATTGTACCGCCTATCGCGGGCCGAAGTACCAATTACCGAGGTGCCACCTATCACGGGTCTGCACGATTTACTAAAAAGCGTAAACCATAAACGTACTGCCTATCACGGGCCCGTACCGTTTACCAAGGTACCACCTATCACGGGTCTGCACAGTTTACTAAAAAGAACGTAAATTGTAAATGTACCGCCTATCACAAGCCAAAGTACTATTTACCAAGGTGCCACCTATCATGGGTTTGCACAATTTACAAAAAATCGTAAATCATAAATGTACCGCCTATCACGGGCCAAAGTACTATTTACCAAGGTGCCACCTATCACGGGTCTGCACAATTTACAAAAACGTAAATCATAAATGTATCGCCTATCACAGGCCAAAGTACTATTTATCAGGGTGCCACCTATCACGGGTCTGCACGATTTACAAAAAGCATGAAAATGCATGAGCATATACTGACTCCATCCACAACAATCGTTAAGCAAATGCCGATATTAAAAGATTCCCCATTTTTAATACTCATTTAACTTAAACGAATTTCACAACAAACATTAAGCAAACAGAAATATTAAGAGATTCCCCATTCTTAATACTCTTTTAACTTAAACGATTTCCACAACAAACATTAAGCAAACAAAAATATTAAGAGAATCCCCATTCTTAATACTCTTTTAACTTAAATGATTTTCCAAAACAAACATTAAGTAAACAAGACATTAAGAGATTCCCCATTCTTAATACTCATTTAACTTAAACGGTTTTCACAACAAACATTAAGTAAACAAAGATATTAAAAGATTCCCCATTTTTAACACTCGTTTACTCTAATGGTTTTCACGACAACATTAAGTAAACGTAGACCTTAAGAGATTCCCCATTCTTAATACTCGTTTAACTCTAATGGTTTTCAAATTCCACACAAAACAAACTCAAACATATTATCAAATCCAATCCACATTTCACACCAAATCACATCAATTAATGTTTTCACAAAATCCAACCAAACACATCTCAAATTTCATAAGTATTAATTATGAACACGTCGAATACGACGACACAGATCAACACAACCCATCACTCAAACACAAAAAATTTCATTTACTCAAAATCATACAAAAATGAGTTAAATTCATTTTCCGCGAAACGTCCATCAATATCACCAAAACCCCACATTAGAATTTCACCCATAAAGCATTAAATTCATTTTCCCCAAATCAACACTCCAACCCTAACAAATTCTTTTCCACACAACCACATATAAGTCCCTAAATACAAACTAAAAGTTTGGAAGGAGCCCTTACCTTCACGTTAGCTTTAACGTGCGATTACGGTATCACGAGTAAATCCGGTAAAATCTCTACTCGCAACGTTGCTTCCAAAGTTGGTCCCCTAGCACCGTAGCGTAGTAGTGAGCAACTTTCCCATCTATCTCTTCGTGAAACGAAGCTTAGATCTAGATAAAACGAGGAGGTTTGTGTTTGACGGTTATGAAATCCCTAATATCGTTTTTCTTCGTTTTCAAAACAACGAGGAAGTATGAAGCTGAGAAAACCTTGCTCTCTTACCCACTAATCCTTGGATTTCTATTCTTGAAGCCAAAGAACGAAAAAGGAAGCAAAAACAACGAAGAAGAAAAGAGGGAGAAGGAGTGGTTCGCGCGGGCAGAGGAAGAAGAAGGAAAAAATGTTTTGTTTCTTTCTCTCCTTTCTCCTTTCTTCCTTTTTCCTTCCTTTATATTTCTTTTCTTTCTATTTCCTTCCTTTCCTTTTCTTATACTTATATACATATATATTACTAATAATAATAATATATAATAATTAAACCTAAACAAATAAATATCTAACAACTCTCACATCCATCACTTCACTCACATCTCAAACTATTTTGATAAAAATATCTACTCTCGTCGCAACTCAATTGTCAAATACAATTTTCAGCAACCTGAGATATTTTGAACAAAACCGCCCAGAATTGAATTCTTCGAAACCTAAATAAATTATTCTTCAACAAATAATTTTAATCTAATTACCAAAAATATATTTTCGGCCTTTAACTCACTAAATACAGAAAACTAGGTTAAAAACCTAAGCAATTTAACACAAAATACCCTAAAATTGTATAACTTAGGATTTAAAATTACGGGTCTTACATAATGCATGGCCTTATTCACGGTAGGACATTTAGGTTATTCCAGGCATGGAATAACAGATAAAGGAGAACAATCAGGACGCTGATTGTTGTTTGGCGAGACCACCTTTACCAATCAAGACTCAATTATCTTAGTGACCCACAGTAAGATATTGGACGACTTTTCCTTATTCCAAAGGAAAAGATTTGAGGTCATGCATATATTTTTCACAATATATATATATATATATAGACATGTATAATAATAATAATAATAATAATAACAATAATAATAATAATAATAATAATAATAATTGTATTTTTTTTTCTTCTTGAGATGCATAATTATTTTTTTTTTCATGTTTTATACACTTTTATGAAAGAAACTCTTTGAGATTGTTTTTTCTT
The DNA here is from genome assembly GCA_037974835.1 of Cicer judaicum. Classification (NCBI taxonomy): domain Eukaryota; kingdom Viridiplantae; phylum Streptophyta; class Magnoliopsida; order Fabales; family Fabaceae; genus Cicer; species Cicer judaicum. The sequence goes on along the minus strand of JBBPBS010000629.1, from coordinate 7,900,348 downwards.
CACTGAGATATTTTATCTCACTCCAATTATTATTATTATTTTTTTATTAGCAACTGGAGGAACATGAGACATAAAATTAGCATCTGAAGATCAATTTCCAACTCGTTGAATTAGAATTTAATATTTTGTTTTAAGATGTAATCAGACAATCGTAGTTGTTTCAAGATGTAATATTTTATGAATCTACTAAATAAGTTGTAAACTATATTTATGAATGTAGTTTTCAGTTATGATGGTGATTCTTGATTATTATTTATTGTTAATTACCTATATTTTACTAAGGTGTATGGATCATATTATCATATTCTAGACAAATGATAATGGGTTCTATATTGAGTGTGTTTAACTTTGTTTCCACTTGAAGTATCCATGGATTGTTTCCGTTGTTCGTTTCCTCTGGTTGTCTCCTCTAGTCGTTTCCTCATGTTTTTTTTCTATGGTGACTTTTTCTGCTCACTTGCTTCTGCTATCTGCTTTTGATTCCTCTTGTTGATGTTGTTTCTTTTGATTTCTTGTTTTAATTTCCTGATCTAATTTCTACACACTTAATGAAACCATTAGTACAAACAAATTGTCTCATAAAATCCATTTAATAACATCAAATTGTCTTATGAGCAATATCATCAATTCTTTATAGAAATAAAACAAGGCTTTATAGCAAGAAAAATAAACCCAACTTTTTTAATATTATAAAACATTAGTCATTGTTCAAAATTTATAGAAATTTGAATATCTTATTTTAATATTGCCTAAGATTAAGATAATGTATATCTCTAAATTGATATTAAATTGTTAGAAATTAGTAGGTTATTATGTAATTTTCAAAGATTTGAACTAGGGATCTCCTTTTAGATACACCTTTGATGTCCTTTAGATCACCAATTAAAAAAAAATCTATGCAAGACATATATATATATATATATATAATCTCAAATGAGAGGATTTTTATGATGAGAGTGTTAGAAGAATTGATATTAATCATTGATCATGTCATAAATGATTAATATTAAAATAAAAAATAATGTAACTTTGCAGATCCGTACAAATCTAACTTATAATATGTATTTCATCTGGTAAGACTCTCAACCAAATCAATTACAACACTATAAGGCTTCTCAGTGAGAATTTTTGCATGTATTATTACTAGAATATCTTTGGTCATACATCACTGTCCTTTGTGTTTAACCTGAGTTACTTTCTCTCACTTTATTCAAGATCATATTATAGCAATTCGAAACTGTTTTGATTTAAAGAGTGTTGCAAGTCTATGAACTGTTTTGATTTGTAAGAATGAAAAAATATTTACTATGATGGAAATCTTTAGCCAAAATAACACTTTAGAAAACATATCATGTTTTGTCTTTTTAAACAAAAAAGGTAAATGTCTTTAATTTATTAACTTTATTTTGATATGCTTTTACATTTAAATTTAAGCAACTATCATATTCTGGTTCTATTTTTGACAATCATATGTGCAAACACAACTATAAGGTACGAAAGGATTTGCACTAACGCACTGTCCCCAACCATTTTTATTCTGATATTTAAAATAACACGTCTTTCTGCATGTTGGAAGATTACATGTATCTTTACTGATGACTTCAACACATTTTTTTTGTTGTCCGTTTGCACCACTTGTCATAACTATAATAGTTAAAATTAAAACACAATATTAGATTAAAATAATCTTATTTAATTTATCCTAATAAACACACACAATACACAAAGGTGGTAAAAAATGGATATAAAAAATTATATACCTGAAAAATAAGGGCAAGGATGATAAACAACATGTAAGAAAACTTAGCCATTTCAAATAGCTTCAATATTTAGCAATATGATATATTCTTGTTGTTTTATTGAATGGTATATAAGTGTAAAAAAAACTATGGCTTTATAGAAAAAAACCAACATTTTAAATATTATCAAATATAAGTCAATGTTCAAAATTTCTAGAAGTTTGAATATCTTATTTTAATACTATTTAAGATTATGATAATATATATATATATATATATATTAAAATGTTAGAAATTAGTAGGTTATTATGTTATTTTCATGAATTTGAATTAGGGATTTCCTTTTGGATACACCTTTCATGTCCCTTAGATCATCAACCAAAAAATCTACGCCAGATGTAACAATTTAATTTCTTATTAATATATTTTAATTGTATAATGATACACTACTGTTATTATATGTAATAATTTTCTTTACGTGTGTCTTGTATGTTTGCCTTAATAATTGATTTTAATTATTAATATTAACGATATTTAATATACATAAAATAAAATAAAATATGACTATATATATATATATATATATATATATATATATTTAAATAAAATATTACAATAAATGAATATGCATTGCTGCACTAATATATTAACTTTATCGTTAAATGAGTGAGCTTATAAGAAAAAAATAATAATAGTAAAAATAATAATAACAATAATAATAATAATAATTATAATAATAATAATAACAATTAAAATAATAATAATAATAATAATAGCCAATACGTATTTCAAACATTAGCCATCGTTTGGTCGAAAAATACGGATTTAGGCCCATTTATGTCGGGTGGTACGAATAACGCTTGAAAAGTCCTGATAAAATTGAGGGCTGCGAGACCTTTGTTGCATTACTTTCCTAAATTTATAAATGTGTTTCGGGTTTCGGGTCAGATTTCAAACACTTGCTTCCGTTGGATCCAAAAATATAGATTTTGGTTCATAATTGTCGGGTGGTACGAAAAGCGCCCGAAACATCCAGATGAAATCGAGGGCCGCGAGTCCCTTGTAGCATTCTTCTTCTAAATTTATAATTGTATTTTGGGTTTTGGGTCAGAATTCATACATTTAAATCTTGATAGCATTTCAGAAAATATACTGAATCGTTTCAAGTAATAATTGAAACGGTAGTACTGAGTGTCAAACTCAAGGATTGTATTTTATTATCGAATTGTGTTTGATTACTAAATTTGAACAAAAAAGTTTTGAAGTTATTGAAATAATATTTGAAACTAACAAGAGTAACATTGTTGACCTTTAATGATAAGAAAAATGTCAGGTGTAACATCCTCTAAATTTATTATTTAAAAATTATTAGAACCTATCAATATTATTCAATATTAAATTACGTGTGATAATTATTTGCCTTGTTCAACTTATTGTAGTTGATAAAGTTATTAGTAAGAATTAATAAATAAATTGGGAATTTAAATATATTTAACTAGATATATATTATATGTAAATGTGTCTTTCTAGTGCAAAAAGAAATTGGGTTATGACCCAACCCACTTGATAGAGTAGAAATTTGAGTTATGTGTTTGTGACATGGTTTTTATGATGAAGGTTAACAAAAAACAAAGGACAAAAAGAGTGACATACTATCACTCTAATTCTTCATTAAGGCCCAACGATATCTAACAACAAATGCCACTTTACATTTCTCTAAGTCAACAATTTATGTATACTCACTAATAATAAACAAAAAAGAATACCGAAACTCTAGTCACCATCACCTTCACACCTAGTTTTCTTCGTGTATCCAAATCTTGGAATGTTGTTTCGTTGTGAACAACTTGGTGGTTGTTAAAGCTTGTAATAAGAAGAAAAGCTGTCAAGGTAAGGGTTCCC
>JBBPBS010000629.1:7864552-7896550 GCA_037974835.1 Cicer judaicum | reverse complement strand
CCCCCCACCATAATTATAGTTAGGTCGTTAGTCGGATGACATGAAATAAATAATCGTGATTACTTATATTTTAAAAGAAATAAATGTAGACTAATGTATTAAAATATTAAAACCTTAATTTTTGTTGAGATTGAACTGTAATATATGTCTTTTATGGAGTAAAGTATTAAAGTTTATGCTATGTTGATAAAATTATAATTTTATGATGAATATGAATTAAAGTTTGAATTTTTACCTTATATGTGATACAGTTTTAACTTTTATTTTGTATATGAGTTGAAGTGGGAATTTTCTTATTATATATGTTAAAGTGTTAATTTTTATGGCCTATTTCAAATCAAGTTTCTATTTTTATGTATATGTGGCAAAAGTCAAAATTTTTATGATTATTTGTCAACGAATATGCGATACTCATGATAAGGATGTGTGGTATGTGTTCTTAATAATTTGTGAATAAGGCGATGATTTTAAAAAGTAATTTTGAATGCATGTGACATGATTCTTAGTGGGCTGTGTGGGAATATACCTCCTTGATACTATATCATCATGTCATGACATATGCATCTTCGTGGGTGTTGCCATAGTGGCAGGTTTATATCTGGATCTTTCTGTGTGGAAGTTGCCTTAGTGGCAGGTTTATATCTAGATCATGTAGTTTTATGAGCATTCATTATGCATATGTTTTGATATACAATTTATCGGTTTGCACATTTTTTTTCTTTTAAATTGGAAGTTTTTACGTTTATATGTTTTGTGTTATTCTTATATATGTCTTACTTTGCTTTGATGTGGATGATGGAAAAAGACCCTTACAACAATATTGACATTGCTTGTGGTAATTGTTTGTTTCTCTAATTATTGGATTTTACACATTTTTTAAATTGCTATTATGTACCATTAATAATGTAAATTGTTTGGTTTTTAGTTTTTTTTGTGTCTATTTTATTTTCTTAAGTACCTAAAGTCCTATTATGTATCATTAATTGTGTAACCTCTTTGAAATTTGTGATTGAATATTTGTCTTAAATTTCTACGAATTGAAAATAGGTTTAATTTGATTCAATAATTTCTACAAATTGAAAAGAGGTTTAATTTGATTCAATGAAATAATTGCTTTTGATTTTAATGACGTTATTAATTTATTATTAAGACATTAAAAATTTACTATTCATTATTTAATTTTTTTTGTATGTTATGAATTTAATGACATTATGAATTTATTACTCGGGATTTGTTTTTTGTTTTTTTAATAATTATTTGTATGTTATAAATTTAATACTTGTGATTCAAAAATCATATGAATTTAATATTGTAACATTACGAACTTATTAATCATGATATCAATTTTTTTGTTTGTATGTTATAAATTTAATATTCGTGATTTATTGATGTTATGAATTTACTACTTGTGATTTGAATTCTTGTAAATAATTGTCTATCTGTTATGAGTTTAATACTCATGATTGAATAACGTTAATTTATTATTATGATTTGAATTTATTACTTGTGATTTGAATTTTTAATAATTTACTACTCGTGTTTTAATTTGACATTTTGTAATAATTGTTGGTACATTTATGACTTCATGAATTGATTGTTTTTTTAATTTTAGAATCATAGAATTATTAGTTTTATTTTTCTATAATGTGGAATTAATGTGTATTGTAGGAAGTATCGCTGGTCGCACAACCCGATCAGTCCCTTATGGAGGAAGTGAAATGACAGAAGCAATTTATGCCATGAATGCGCAATGGCCCAACAAGCTGTAGTTCAGGATCAACAGGCTGCAATCCAAACTCAACTTAATGCGCATAGGGATCAAATGGAGGAAGCAACGGTTGCATCGAGAGGACTAACTGAATTCCGTTGACAAGATCTGCCAAAATTTAAAGGGGAGCATGACCCTGACAAGGTTGACCTCTAGCTGTAGGAGATTGAGAAGATATTTGACATTCTTCACTATCCTGATGAAACGAAAGTGGAGTATGCCACCTACTAACTTATGGCGGGGGCGAGACAAGTGATGGATGGAAACCACAAAGAGGTGACTTGGAAAGTCTTTAAGAGAAAGTTCTTGCATAAATATTTTCCAAAGAGTGCCAGGGATGGGAAAGAAGCCTATTCCTGAGACTATATTAGGGAAGTCTCACGGTGTCCGAGTATGCGGCAAAGTTTGAGTCCCTAGAAAAGAATTTTTGCTACTTTTGAACCAAATAGATGAAGAGTACATGTGCCCGAGGTTTGAAAACGGGCTCATGTATGACATTAAGGAGTCCGTCGGACCCCTAGAGATATGTAAATATCAAGGGCTAGTGGAGAAATGCAAAAAGGTGGAGATCATGAAACAGAGGTGCCATGGGTAGACCAACGAGACCTCAGGTATAAATCGACCACAACTTTATCATTTAATTATGGGTTTTTGTCTCTAAATATTACATTTGCACGGGGAAATGGGGACCAGCAAATTAGAGGCAAACATTTTCAACAACAAAAGCCTTATGCCCGCCCACAAGGGATTGCTAGAGATCGACTAGGCCCCCAAAACATGAGATATTAGAGGCCTCATAATCCAACACATAACCCAATGCATATTGTTCAATGCTATCATTGTGGATAAGAGGGGAATAGGATAAATGAATGTTCCCGAAGAACCATGATACATTATGCTTGATAAAAACCAGACAATCTTGCAAAAGATTGTCGGGAGAAGGACACTGCCAACAATAAAGAGGTTGTCAACAACAAGGATGTTGCACGCCCTACTGCTCGAGGACGTGTTTATCATATTAGTGGAGAAGAAGCACCATCTTCCTCCGAACTTATTCAAGGTGAGTGTTTAATTGTTGGAAAGATAGTTTTTGTGATATATGATTGTGGAGTGACACACTCGTTCATTTCCTTAGATTAGGTGGATTCGCTCCAACCAGATGTCACTACCTTACCATTTGATTTACTAGTTACCTTCCCATCTACTGAACCAGTAAAATGTAATTAGGCGTGCTTGCAATGCTCGTGGACTATGTTTAAAATGAATTTTAAGATAGATTTAATTTGTATTCCCCTGAAACATATTGGTGTAATTTTGCCAATGGATTGGTTGTCTAGAAACTATGTGTCGAAATGTGATATTTCTAGATCCCGATATTTTGAAGTTCCTTTCAACCAATAGACTGAAGTTTTATTTGAAGGGAGGAGTTCAAAAATATGTGTTTCTCAACACCATCTGTATGACTCCAGAGGTTGTTGTCGATGAGATCCCAATGGTGAAGGATTTCTCTGATGTTTTTCCACCTGACATACCAGTACTACCCCTAGTCAGCGACATCGAATTTTCAATCAATGTTATTCCAAGTATTGGACTCATCTCTATCACTTCTTATAGAATGGCCCCCTTAGAGCTATCAGAACTAAATAACCAATTGGAAGACCTTATGTCTATGAAATTCATTTGGCATAGTGTGTCACCATTGGGAGCCCCCGTATTATTGGTCAAAAAGAAGGATAAAAAGTCGAGATTGTGCGTTGATTATCAACAACTCCACAAGGTCACAAAAAAAAAACAGATACCCTTTACCCCCATTGATGACTTAATGGACCAACTCAAAGGAGCAGAGGTGTTTTCTAAGATTGTTCTAAAGTCAGGGTACCATCAGATTCGGGTGAAAGAATATGATATATCCAAGATAGCCTTTAGAACGTGTTATGGGCACTATGAACACTTGGTATGCCCTTCAAAGTGACCAATGCGCCAGCTATCTTAATGGACTATATGAATCGTATGTTCCGCCCATTTGTAGACAAGTTCATGGTGATCTTTTCAAAAAGCCGATAAGAACATGAAGGAACAAAAACTATATGCCATTCTAGGAAAATATGAATTTTGGTTGAAAGAAGTGAAGTTCTTGGGACATGTAATTTCTAAGGAAGGGATTGATGTCGACCCATCCAAGGTAGAAGCCATGATGGCATGGAAGCAACCGCAAACAGTCACATAAATTAGAAGTTTTATGAGTCTGGTCGGGTACTATAGGAGATATATTGATGGATTTGCCAAGAGTGTTGCTCCATTGACACACCTTACTAAGAAGAACAAGATTTATGCGTGTACCAAGGTGTGTGAGAAAAGTTTCCAACTGATGAAGGAGAAGCTAACTACGTCCCCAATATTAGTGTTTCCCCACCCAAAAGAGCCTTACGAAGTTTATTGTGATGCTTCCTATTAGTGTTTGGGTTGTGTTCTGATGCAGAACAAACGAGTCAGGGCATATTCCTCAAGGAAGTTAAAGGTGTATGAAAAGAATTATCCCACTCATGACTTGAAGTTAGCTGCAATTGTCTTCACATTGAACATATATTTCAAGAGGGTGAACATATATTTTTTAGAGTGACACCTACTACTATAGTTGGTAGGGCACTGAATCCAATAAGCTCACTCCTAAATTCATTGGCCCATTTTAGATTCTATGATGTGTAGGTTTCGTAGCTTACGAGATTGCATTGCCTCTAAGTCTGACCAAATTGGACAATATATTCTATGTTTCACATTATCAAACTAGATAATATCCAGTTGAAGGGGAACCTTTCCATTGTAATTCCACCACTAAGCATTGGAGATAGGACTACTAAGCACCTACGAGACGAGATGATAGCCTTGGTCAAGGTGATTTGGGACAAAAGGTGAGAGAGCTCTACCCTAATCTTTTTATGTTTAGCTAGTTTCGAGGACGAAACTATTTTTAAGGGGTTGAGTATTGTCTTAATGATATGTGAATAAGGTGATGATTTTAAAAAGTTATTTTGAATGCATATTGCATGATTCTTAGTGGTTTGTGTGGGAATATATCTCTTTGATACTATATCATCATGTCATGGAATATGCATGTTTGTGGGAGTTGCATTACTAGCATGTTTGTTTTCCCCATTTCTATGGGTGATCATTTTGTATGGAAGTTGCCTTAGTGGCAGGTTTATATCCGGTTCATGTAGTTTTAGGAATATTCATTATGCATATGTTTTGATATACAAATTACCAGTTTGCACATTTTTTATTTATTTGAAATGGGATGTTTTTACGTTTATATGTTTTGTGTTACTCTTCAATATGCCTTGTGCTGGTTTAATGTGGATGATGGAAAAAACTGATCCTTACAAAAACATTTTAGGTACTAATGCATTCGATGAGATTCAAGAGTAGTTAATGAGTATTGACGTGTGGCGAATGTGGGGTAAACATGAGTTTTTATTACAACACGATTTTGTAATAATAGAGTTGTCCAATATTTTTAAGTTCTTTTAATATTTTGTCACTAACTATTAAATTATACTAAAATTATAGAAATATGGAAGTGATTCCTCTCCTTTAAGAATAATTGTCTTCACATTGTTTTAAATTTTGAATAAATTTTAATGTTATGTATTCAAAAAACAAATATTCGTAAAATTTTCTAAGAAATAAATATTTTTTAAAGTAACGTTTTGGATTAAAAAAAATTGAGGCGTTACATCAGGGATGAGTTTCACTTCGAGTCCACCCTTGGTTTCTAATGTGATCTTAGTTACTAAATTCCTTTATTGAATTACTACTCAATTCTATTTATTATTCTTGTCCTAATTTCTTAGTGAGTTAATCTTTAATTTCAAAGTAACCCCTAATTCCTCAGTGATTTTAAGATTAGAATTAAACTTTAGAGTACAAGAATTCTATTATTAAATTATTGCATTTGCAAATAATTCAATTTGTTTCATGAACGACATCTATCCCTAGACTACAATATCAGGAATTTCTCATTTAAAGCATTCACAATGTCCACTTCCGTTTCAAATTACGAATTGTAAAACATTTTAAATTTGATCAAGTAACAAAAAACATTAAACACAGAGATACGACAAATAATTCAATAAACTTATTCATATAACTAGAAATCAAATCTACCAAATAACGGTTTTATCTTGTTTCACTCATCCATAACAACTAGGTTTAGTTACTCGTGACACATATATAAAAGATAGAGAATAAAGAAGAATTATAGAAAATATTCATGAATAATTCTTGATAAAACACCTGCAATGGTGTTAGAAACACCCGATTTGAGTTTCAGTGCCAGGGCACAAATCTCTCAACTTCTCAATAGTTAAAAAAGATACATAGTAAGTGATAAAAATGCGTTTTAATGCATTATGACACATGTCACACGCTGGATTTACATTTCATGCGCATTTTGACAGATTCGGTGGTGTAGAAATGCGCCCCAAGCGTAGGTTTTGCACTTCAGGCGCACAACATATTACGTTTAATTGGGTTATGGTCTCTTCATAAAAGTTGCAGCAATGGATAATAGTTTTTATTTGTACTTGATTTAACTCCAATTGGGTATCTATAACTCCAGATATAGCTGAAATACTCCACATAGGTCATGTTGATCCTCACCAAAATTTTGAGCTACACCAGAACAAATAAACAATGCTAAACTACGAAAAATCTCAACTTAATAAAGGGAATAAGAACATAATCATTTTATTAAATCCAAGAACTAAAATAAATAAAAAATTAGAAATAACTCCTAAAATTAACTGATGATTAAAGATAATAAAGACTAAAAACAATGAAAAATGTGCATATGATGAAGAGTCATTAGTTCTAGTAAAGCATAATGAGTTTGAAACGAGATGGTTGGATAGCTAAAATTCTTTCTTTGAATTAAAATTCAACAAAGCTCTAAAGGTGTCTACATTCATTAAAATAAATATACCAAATAATATCTCATGAGTTTTAGGATGAATGAATGAAAACCTATGCTCACCCCCACACATCCTACTTGTTCTCTTAGCAAAGATGTCACAGGAGAAAAGTTAGATCAAACGACATACAAAGTTGTTTGTGCAAATTTCAATCTAACCCCAATAAATCTCATTTAACTGTTGTTAAGAGAATATCTAAGTATTTATAAGGTACTACCAATCTTGGTATGTGTTATAAGAAATCCATGGACTATAATTTAACAAGTTATTGTGATATTGAATATACTGGAGACATGCTTGAAAGAAAAAGCACCAGTGGAAGTTGCACCTTTCTTGGTGAAGATTTGATTTCATGGTCAAGCAAAACACACAGAACAATTCCTAAATCCATTGTAGAAACAAAATACATTTCGACAACAAGTTGTAGCACACAAATCTTATTGATGAAAATGAGATAGAAGATTATTAAATTAATGAGAGTAACATTACTATCTTTTAGAGTAATACTTCTGCTATTTGCTTAATAAAAAAAATCATTTTTTACACTTTAGAGCAAAATATATAGAGATTCAACATCATTTTATAAGAGACTATGTCTAGAATGGTATTTAAGATATTAAATTTGGGGGCACTAACCATCAATGGGCATAAATTACAAATCTCATTGCTGAATATAGATTCAACTTTATAAAAATGAATTTGAATATTCAATATATAAAGGAATGAAAACTCAAACTTTGTATTAGTTTGGCTCGGGGAAAATAAACTTCTTTTTCCATCTAACAAATGTGTTTATTCTACCTTTATTAAAATAAGTTTCTTTTTAGTTACATATATGTTCTATCTTTACCAAGGGAATGGTCTTATTCCTTAATGTTTTCAGGCTTCGGTCAATTATTCGCACTAGCACAAGTTTAAACATGTGGTTTGGTTTGAGTTGGATAGACCTGTGACTCAAAATTTGATAAGGATCGTGGACTTACTTTTTAAGACAAAACACGTGAAATACAACATGAAAGCTAGATAGAAGAGATGGTAAAGCTAAATAATAGGTCACACAACCAATTCATTGAACAATCTGAAAAGAGCCAATGAATCTCATACTATGCTTTTTAACTTTCAAAACTCTTCCAGCACTAACACTAGGGGTATATTTTAGGAATCCATGTTCACCTTCTTCCAAATTTAAGCGCTTCGTCGATTATTTGCATAACATTTTTGTAGACTTTGAGCCACTTTCATGTTTTCCCAAATGTTCCTAATCTTTTCAGTGGTTTCTTGGATGCTTTATGGTCCTAAGACTCCTTTGTCACCTACATCTAACCAATAGAAGGGTGTTCTACATTTATGACCATACAATGCTTCATATGGTGCCATCCCTATTCTAATGTTATAATTGTTGTAGTATGCAAATTCCATGAATGGTAAATGCATATCACAACTTGCTCCTTCATCCATCACACAACTTCTATACATATCTTCTAATGTTTGAATTTTCCTATTAGTTTCCCGATCAGTTTAATGGTGGTAAGCAATCCTAAGGTCTAGATGTGTCCTGAAGGCTTTGCGAAAGGTATTTAATATTTTGGAGGGTACTTAGGATACCTATTTGACACTACTCTAAATGGTATACCATGAAGTCTCACGATTACAATTATCTAGTTATTTTGAGGGTATTAAAAGTAGTTTTGACCAATACAAAATGAGTTGACTTGGTTAGTCTATTGACAATTACCTAGATGGAATCCAATCAAAACTAAATACATGGTACACCTACAATGAAATCCATGGCTATGGAATTCCATTTCTACTAAAGTACTTATAATAGTGGTAGCATGCTGGGTGGACTTTGCTATTTTATTTTACCTTTGCGCATGTTAAATATTGAGCCACTGAAGCTGATTTGTTTGTTTTCATGCACATTCAATTCAATCTTATGGCCTTCTACAAATATCATTTTATTGAACATTTGGTATACAAATCCTACCTTGAAAAAGGATAACCTCATTTTCAGTCACACGTTCGTGCTTATAATTCTACATCTAGCTCATGGAAAATCTTAATCTTCTATCAAATTCATTTCTCGAATCATGAAATTAAGGAGGTAGAGTGATTTTCTACTTAAGGCGTTAACCACTACATTAGCCTTGTCTTGATGGTATCTCAATTCAAATTCAAAGTTTTTAAGGATTTTCATCCATCCATATTGCCTCATATTGTATTCCATTTGAACAAACACATATTGCAAACTCTTATATTCACAAAAAAACATTAAAATGAGCATCGTACAGTTGATGCCTCCAAATCATGAGAGAGAAAACTATGGATGCATGTTAAAGGTCATGAGTGGGGTAATTTTCTTCATGTGATTTCAATTAGAAGGAAGCATAGGCTACAACCCACAAATTTTGCATCAGAACATAACCTTGGCCTTTTAAAGAATCATCACAGGAAACTTTAAATCCTATGTGGTTTCAATTTATTGTTTAGACGTCGAAAACAATTCTCGTATTCCAAATGCTATTCAAAAGGCTGGTGAAGGTGTGCAAACACGAGAAGGGTGTTGAATTGTGTTTGTCTAATTTAAAACTCTTTTCTTAAGTTATGTTTTGAATTGGTGACTTAAACAATTTACTAATTTGAGGCAGCAGTAAAAGAAATAATGTAGATATAAAAACAACACACAAGATTTTATCTTGGTTCATCACCAACTTGATAGCTACGTTTAGTCGCCTCACACAAAAGGATTTATTTTTTAATTCAAAAACATTGAATTATACAACACCTGACCCGACAAGTCAGTCTTCTCCAAACAACTATAACCTACAAACTTTTTAAGGCAAGCCACCCGTTAACTCTACCAACTTTTGGAAGCTTCAGTTTAGTCCCTTGTGAATTATGAATTGTACCTTGATTTTAGCTTGTTCAACAAATACTTCTTTCGAATAAAATCATGAAAGATATCTTTTGATAATATGACCATTAGCTAATTCTTTATTTCTGAATCTAATATGAGCAATTCTTCCAAAAAGATATGATACATATTTTCTCCAAATTTCTTTTGGAAGTTATTCAACTAAGTCTTCCTTCATACTCTTGATTGGATTTTAAGGCACGAACAAAAGTGGGCCTATTCTTCGGTAACTTCACCTTTTAAGCATTATTAGGGTCAGTTCGATTTCAGAGGCTGCTTATCAGAGGCAACATTCTGGAACATGTTGCAATTATTAGAACTAGAGTAATATGAGCTTCAGAGACATGCTTCAACAATATCTTAAAATTTCATAGTAATGTAGAGAGTAGACTTCATCAGATGCATACACAAAATTTGTTCATAAAAAACATGTAGAAATACTATTCATCAAAGACATGCAAAAATAATGTTCATTAGAGGCATGCAGAAATAATTTTACTTAGAGTCATGTAGAAATACTTTTTACAAAGACATGCATAAATACTATTCACTAGAGGCATGCATAAATACTGCTCATCAAAGGCAAGTAGAAATACTATTCATAAGAGACATGCAAAAATATTGTACATTAGAGACTTGCAGAAATATTGTTAATAAGAGGTAGCCAAACAAAGTCATAAAAGGAAAATCTTCAGTGGTATATGTGGGCACACATTAACACGTACATGTTTAACTTTTTTCCTCTTGAAGTGTCAATGGATTGTTTCCGTTGTTCGTTTCCTCTTGTCATCTCCTCTAGTCCTTTCCTCATGTTTTTTTCTTTGGTGACTTCCTCTGGTCACTTGCTTCTGATTACTTTTTTTGATGTTGTTTCTTTTGATTTCCTGTTTTAATTCATGGTTTCAACAATCTCCCATTAGCTACTGATTGCTTCTTTTGATGTTGTTTCTTTTAATTTCATGATCTAATTTTTACACACTTAATGAAGCCATTAGTACAAACAAATTGCCTCATAAAATCCCTTTAATAACATCAAATTTTCTTTTGAGCAATATCATCAATTCTATTTATCCAAAAAAAAACAAGGCTTTATAGAAAGAAAAAAAAAAACAAACTTTTTTAATATTATAAAACATTAGTGAATGTTCAAATTTTATAGAAGTTTGAATATCTTATTTTAATATTGCTTAAGATTAAGATAATATATATCTATAAATTGATAATAAATTGTTAAAAGTTAGTAGCTTATTATGTTATTTCAAGGATTTGAACTAGGGATCTCCTTTTAGATACACCTTTGATATCCTTTAGATCATCAATTAAAAAAAATCTATGCAAGACATATATATATATATAAGAAAAATATCACATGAGGATTTTTATGATAAGAGTGTTAGAAGAATTGATCTTAATAATGGATCATGTCATAAATGATTAATATTAAAACAAAAAATCATGAAACTTTGTTTTAGTTGTCATGTGACACTTTCAATGATAGGGTATTAGAGAGTAGGGGAGACTTGCAATCCTGAATTCCCTCCAAATAAGTTTGATATAGGGTATTAGAGTTCAATTAATATGATATTCAAAATATACATATCAAAGAGTAAATAAAACATTTAATTTATATGAACTTTCTTTTATATTAATTTTATCTTAATATTATTGAAAAAAATATATTTAAATTTATCGATAATTCTATTTAAGTCTAAGAACATATAAAGAAATTTCATTAGTATACAAAACCACACGAGTAAACTACCGTATACAATTTTGTTTAGGAAAAATTGCAGATCCATACGAATCTAACTTATAATATGTGTTATAGTTTTGGTTCCAATTTCTTAACTGTATCTTTATGTTGTTGCACTGCATATTTCATCTGGTAAGACTCTCAACCTAATCAATTACAACACTATAAGCTTCTCAGTGAGAATTTGTGTATGTATTATTACTAGAACATCTTTGGTCATACGTCACTATCCTTTGTGTTTAACCTGAGTTACTTCCTCTCACTTTATTCAAGATATATAGCAATTTTCCAACTTATTTGGAGACTGTTGCAATTCTATGAACTGTTTTGATTTGTTTTTAAGTCATTATCATTCTCCCATATTTTGAAAGAATGACAAAAATATATACTATGATCGAAATCTTTAGCCAAAATAACACTATAGAAAACATATCATATTTTGTTTTTATTCATATTGAAGTATATTAAATTCTTTAATACACTTTTTAAACATAAAATGTAAATGTCTTAAATTTATTAACTTTATTTTGATATGCTTTTACATTAAATTTGAGCAAATATCATATTTTGGTTCTATTTTTGACAATCATATGTGCAAACACAACTATAAGGTGCAAAAGGATTTGCACTAACGCACTGTCCCCAACCATTTTTATTCTGATATTTAAAATAATACGTCTTTCTGCATGTTGGAAGATCACATGTATCTTTACTAATGACATCAATACATCTTTTTTGTTGTCCGTTTGCACTACTCATAACTGTAATCGTTAAAATAATCCTATTTAATTAAAGCACAATTTTAGATTAAAATAATCCTATTTAATTTATCCTAATAAACACACAAAATACACATAAGTGGTAAAAAATTGATATAGGACAAGGATGATAAACAACATGTAATAAAACTTAGCCATTTCAAATAGCTTCAATATTTAGCAATATGATATATTCTTGTTGTTTTACTGAATAATATACCAGTGTAAAAAAAACTAAGGCTTTATAGAAGAATTAAAAAACCAACATTTTTAATATTATCAAATATAAGTCAGTATTCAAAATTTCTAGAAGTTTGAATATCTTACTTTCATGTCCCTTGAATCATCAACCAAAAAATATATGCCGGATGTAACAATCTAATGTTTTATTATTATATTTTAATTGTATAATGATATACTACTATTATTATATGAGGGTTGATATATGTTATAATTTTCTTCATGTGTGTCTTGTGTGTATGTCTTAGTAATTGATTTAAATTATTAATATTAACTATATTTAACATTCATAAAATAAAATAAAATAAAATATAACTATATATATATATATATATATATATTTAAATAAAATAATACAAGAAATGAATGTGTGTTGCTGCACTAATATATTAACTTTATCCACTACAAGAAAAATTGGATATACCTACGGCTTATTTTATCTTTACCCATGATTTGTCCGTAGGTAACTAATTACGTACGGACACGGATTCGTAACTAAATCGCTCGTAAGAATATATTTACCCACGGAAAAGCAACAGGATAGACTTACTTAAGGATTGTCCGTACGTAGTATAACTTATGGAGACTCCGTAGGTAACGTACTTATAGATTTTCTATGGATAATGTCGTAGGTAATAATTACCTACGGACATATCACAGTTAACATTACCGACGGACCATCTGTGACAAATTATATTGTTTTAGATTTGATATTTATAATTTTATCCGTGACATGTCCGTGGGTAATGAAAAAATTATTTAAATCTATTTTTTGTTTTTCTACAGTTTGCTGTATTTTTTTAATATATGTCTAAATTAAATTGTAAGCATATTAAAACATCATTGTGAAAACAAAGTGAGATTTTATATAAACAGTGTTTTTAAAATACACATCCTGACTGTCACAAGTTTCAAAATAAGGACAACTTACACTACCATAATTCTCAAAGTAAGCACATTGTCACTAGCAAAAGTTTCAAAATACACATAACAACATTATCGTAAGAATATATAGATAATGCCTGCACAAGTCTAAGCAAAATATGTAGTCATAACTACTATATGAAAATGACATTGAAACCAGTACTACTCATCGTCGTCATCATCGTTAGACTCATCCTCGTCATAATTTGGATGACGACGACGACGGGATGACTCGGCCTATATGGAAGCAACACTTTTTGCCAATGTTGCTAGCTGTAACTGGAGCTCTTTAGTGCGCTGCTCATCCTCTTGTCGACGTTGCTCTGTTTTCTTTAGTTCCTCTCGCGCCTCTCCTTAGAGTGTTGAGACAAGACATTGGCGCAACCTCTAGATGGACGAGAATCAGGGACTAGACTTGCGACACCTGGTCTATAAAGCGAGGATCTGTCTCCAGCACCATAGATCCTCCCTTTATTCTCCCCCCCCCCCCCAACAGATTGGACCCATATGTCTAAGCAGGCTTCCGCATTAACCACTTGGCTACAACTACTAGATGCTTCCCCATTTTTGGAAGCTTCTTGCAACTTACCTTGAAATGTTTCCTACAATATTAAATAGAAAATAATTTAACATAATCAAATTATTTTTACAAGAAATACAAATGAAAGAATGAATGATTTAATATTTCTTACATATGTTTTTTTTTTGCTCTTTCATCAACCCAAGAGTTGTTCTTCTTCTTAGTGTGAGTTTTTAAAAAGACCTCATCCAATGTGGGGTCTCTACCTAACTCTTCAGGCTTACAAAAAATAAAAATAACATAACCGTGAATAAAATGAGAGGCACATTTCAGCAACAAAGGAAAACAACAAAATATTTCAGCAAAATAGCTCTATGCATTTTGAAACAACAACATAACAAAACAATAAAAATAGCAAATAAATATCATGTGCTTATCGTGCAAATAATTCACATACAAGAAACTCATCAATGGCAAAGTCTAATAAGTAATAACAACATCTCTTTCTACATGATGAAAGCAATAAATATCATGTGTTTATCATGCAAATAATTCACATACAAGAAACACATCAATGGCAAAGTCTAATAAGTAATAATAGCATCTATTCTCAAATTTTCACAATCCCAAATTTAAAATTCCTGCCCAGTGTCTAGAAATCCACAGAATCAAGCAATCACTTGCGAAGTTGCTAATAAAAGGTAGGGTTGTCCACAAAAGATAAGCAACTACGAAGGCTGGTTTCAACCCCCCTCATTGAACATAAAGTCTATCATATACCCAACTACGATCTGGGTGGTAGCCATCCATACTTTGAAGGACAAACAAAGAATTGAGGAGCGACGGAACTGTTAACATAATATATTTTTACATATCAAATAGGATATCTATACAAACCTCAAATAGATAATTCACAGCAAATAGATAATTCACATTTAATAGATAATTCACATTTAATTGGTTAATTTCAAATTTTACATGAAGAGTTACACTAATTAATTCATATGTTGACAATTTTGTTTTGGGATTCTGTTGATATGAATTATTGTGTTTATACCATCATATATATGCATCATATATATGAATTATTGACTATTAACAGAAGCAGAAAACATAAGCATTTTAAATGAAAAACATAAGCATTTTAAATGAAAAATAGAAGAAGAAAACAAAAGCATTTTAAATGAAAAACAGAAGCAGAAAATAGAAGCATTTTGTAAATGTTGATTCATAATAAGATTTAATTCACGAATTCAACCACAATTTGTATCTCAAAGTGGTGCTCATAAGTTTTATGGAATGTCCATGGCAGATTTCTGAATTATATTAATTGTTCAGCGGTACTGTTTTGTTTTCCAAAAAATTGTCCCATTAGTTTTATGCCACAAGAGGAACCCATATTATGGTTTCTTTCTTTTTATTCGTTATTGCCTTCTAATTAATTTTTAATCTGGTATTGAAACATGACGAAGTTGGTCACTATCCGAAAGTGAATTGCAATTGCTGTGAATCCACGGATATATTGTCCACTCACCAGCAGTTTGGCAACTTAAATTATCCAGAGAGCCAATTGATAGACAAAAAGAAAGAGAAAACCCCCCAAAAAAATCAGAAGCGTTATATTTGCTTTGTGACTTATCATTAGGTCATTTGTAACATTAAAAAGATCAACATGGAAAAGACCAACATGGAAAAGTACCTCTACAACCCAGTCCCTAACTACATTCCTTATAATGCATCGCACCTGAGACAAAAGTAGTAGTAAATGTATATAAGTAACAGCAAAACCATATGAGAACCATCACATCACTAGAACCCTTATACTAACATTATGTAAGAAAAACAAAGAAATAGATATAAAGAATATGAATAATTTCGGATTTGAAGGAAAATGGTTAGGTTATTAAATAAAAATTGGGGCTTTTTTAGATAATAGTAAACAAAGTCTAAGCGCATATCGCACGAAAAGGAAATACGATTTCAATAAGACTCAATATGAATCATAGTTCAGATTCAAGTGAGTTCAGTGAGGGCGACCGCTAAAGCCACTGAATGGGTCATTCTTTTCCTTCAGTTAGGGCGACTGCGAAACTCACTAAACAGGATTGGATCGACCAAGCGAAACTCACTGAACCGAGACCAAATGAAGTTTGAGAACGATAAAAAAACGAAGATAACATACCCTTGAGAGACAGCGATCGACAAGGCGACATCCAGAGTGGTCGGAGTTGATAGAGGGAGTTGCAATTTGGAGGAGGTTGGAAGAAGAAAAAGAAGGGGTTTAGGGTTCTCTAGGTTGTAATTTTGAATGAATGAGTTTTTTTGGGGTTGAGAATGACCAAAATTTTAGTTTGCATTTTTTTATGAAATTCAACACAAAATTTCTGAAAAAAATGATTTTATCTACAAATAAAAGTACATTACCTACAGCGATGTCATAGAAAAAATAACACGAATCAATCCCGTGGGATTTAAGTCGATTGCACTTTTTTTTTCATTACCTATGGACTTTTCTAATGTTACCTACAAAATAATCGTCGAAATTAATTATAAAAAAATTAAATTATTTTTTAAGCAATACACAAGGATTTTCCGTAGAAAAAAGCTAATCTACCTACGGACTAACATACATGGGTAATTTTTCCGTAGATATACAAATGTTTTCTTGTAGTGATCATTAAATGAGTGATCTTATCACAAAAATGATAATAATAATAATAATAATAATAATAATAATAATAATAAAATAGAGAATAATTTTGGGAATGGATTGGTTGTCTAGAAACTATGTGGCGAAATGTGATATTTCTAGATCCCGATATTTTGAAGTTCCTTTCAACCAATAGACTGAAGTTTTCTTTGAAGGGAGGAGTTCAAAATTATGTGTTTCTCAACTCCATCTGTATGACTCCAGAGGTTGTTGTCGATGAGATCCCAATGGTGAAGGATTTCTCTGATGTTTTCCCACCTGACATACCAGTACTACCCCTAGTCCGCAACATCGAATTTTCTATCAATGTTATTCCAGGTATTGGACTCATCTCTATCACTTCTTATAGAATGGCCCCCTTAGATCTATTAGAACTAAATAACCAATTGGAAGACCTTATGTCTACGAAATTCATTAGGCCTAGTGTGTCACCATTGGAAGCCCCTCGTATTATTGGTTAAAAAGAAGGATGAAAAGTCGAGATTGTGCGTTGATTATTGACAACTCAACAAGTGTCCATGAATTGTTTCCGTTGTTCGTTTCCTCTTGTCATCTCCTCTAGTCCTTTCCTCATGTTTTTTTCTTTGGTGACTTCCTCTACTCACTTGCTTCTGCTATCTGCTTCTGATTACTTTTTTTTGATAATGTTTCTTTTGATTTCCTGTTTTAATTCATGGTTTCAACAATCTCCCATTAGCTTCTGATTGCTTCTTTTGATGTTGATTCTTTTAATTTCTTGATCTAATTTTTACACACCTAATGAAGCCATTAGTACAAAAAAATTGCCTCATAAAATCCATTTAATAACATCAAATTTTCTTTTGAGCAATATCATCAATTCTTTATAGAAAAAAAAAAGGCTTTATAGAAACAATGTTCAAAATTGATAGAAGTTTGAATATCTTATTTTAATATTGCTTAAGATTAACATAATATATATCTATAAATTGATAATAAATTGTTAAAAATTAGTAGGTTATTATGTTATTTCAAGGATTTGAATTAGGGGTCTCCTTTTAGATACACCTTTGACATCCTTTAGATCATCAATTAAAAATATTTTATGCAAGACATATATATATATATATATTTCAGAAAAATATCACATGAGGATTTTTATGATGAGAGTGTTAGAAGAATTGATCTTAATAATGGATCATATCATAAAGAATTAGCATTAAAACAAAAAATCATGTAACTATGTTTTAGTTGTCATGTGATACTTTCAATCATAACTACAGATGAATGGTTGAATGATCAAGATTTGATATTCTCAAAATAAAACAAGTATAATATAGAGTATTAGAGAGTAGGGGAGACTGACAATCCTGAATTCCTTAAAAATAAGTTTGTATAGGGTATTAGAGTTCAATTTATAATATCATATTCAAAATATACATATCAAAGAGTAACTAAAATATTTTATTTATATGAACTTTATTTTATATGAATTTTATCTTAATATTATTGAAAAAATTATATTTAAATATGTCTATTATTGTATTTAATTCTAAGAACATATAAAGAAATTTTATTAGTATACAAAACCTTACGAGTAAACTACCGTATACAATTTTGTTTAGTTTATTTTCATCAATGGAAATTTTCTATTAAAATATTTGAATTTCATTTTTGTATTGGATTACTGAATAATAATATTACTTTTCTTTGAAGATATCTAAGGCATCAAAAGAAGTATTTATTTATATCAGTAGAAAATTGTTATTGTATGGTAACAACCTTATTATTTATTGTATAATATGATTTAATTAAACACATAATCATTATCGTTATTATTTTAAGACAATATTCATTATATTGGCAATTTTTTTCTTCAAGTTTTTCTCCTACTTTTTTTACAATTTGTGTGAAACTCAACCAAAATATAACTTCTAATTATTCTAACATAAGTTTATCAAGTTTCAAACATCAAAACATGATATTTAAGAAAAATTGCAGATCCATACGAATATAACTTATAATATGTGTTATAGTTTTGGTTCCAATTTCTTAACTGTATCTTTATGTTGTTGCACTGCATATTTCATCTGGTAAGACTCTCAACCAAATCTATTACAACACTATAAGCTTATCAGTGAGACTTGGTGTATGTATTATTACTAAAACATCTTTGGTCATACATCACTTTCCTTTGTGTTTAACCTGAGTTACTTCCTCTCACTTTATTCAAGATATATAGCAATTTTCCAACTTATTTGGAGACTGTTGCAAGTCTATGAACTGTTTTGATTTGTTTTAAAGTCATAATCATTCTCCCATATTTTGAAAGAATGAAAAAAATATATACTATGATCGAAATCTTTAGCCAAAATAACACTATAAAAAACATATCATATATTTTTTTTATTCATATTGAAGTATATTAAATTCTTTAATACACTTTTTAAACAAAAAATTTAAATGTCTTAAATTTATTGACTTTATTTTGATATGCTTTTACATTTAAATTTGAGCAAATATCATATTTTGGTTCTATTTTTGACAATCATATGTGCAAACACAACTATAAGGTGCAAAAGGATTTGCACTAACGCACTGTCCCCAACCATTTTTATTCTGATATTTAAAATAACACGTCTTTCTGCATGTTGGAAGATCACATGTATCTTTACTAATGACATCAACACATCTTTTTGGTTGTCCGTTTGCACTACTTGTCATAACTATAATAGTTAAAATTAAAGCACAATATTAGATTAAAATAATCCTATTTAATTTATCCTATAATAAACACACAAAATACACATAAGTGGTAAAAAATTGATATAAAAAATTATATACCTGAAAAAATAAGGGCAAGGATGATAAACGCCATGTAAGAAAACTTAGCCATTTCAAATAGCTTCAATATTTAGCAATATGATATATTCTTGTTGTTTTGCTGAATGATATATCAGTGTAAAAAAGAACTAAGACTTTATAGAAGAATTAAAAAACCAACATTTTTAATATTATCAAATATAAGTCAATATTCAAAATTTCTAGAAGTTTGAATATCTTATTTTAATGTATATATATATATATATATAATAAAATGTTAGAAATTATTAAGTTATTGTGTTATTTTTATAAATTTGAATTAGGGATTTCCTTTTGGATACACCTTTCATGTCCCTTGAATCAATAACCAAAAAATATACGCCGGATGTAACAATCTAATTTTTTATTATTATATTTTAATTGTATAATGATATACTATTATTATCATATGAGTGTTGATATATGTTATAATTTTCTTCATGTGTGTTTTGTGTGTCTTGTGTGTATGTCTTAATAATTTAATTATTAATATTAACTAAATTTAATATTCATTAAATAAAATAAAATATAATTAAATATATATATATATATATATAAAATAATACAAGAAATGAATGTGTGTTGCTGCACTAATATATTAACTTTATCGTTAAATGAGTGATCTTATAACAAAAATATAATAATAATAATAATAATAATAATAATAATAATAGAGAATACGTATTTCAAACTTTAGTCATCGTCTGGGCCAAAAATACGGATTTCGGCCATTAATGTTGGGTGGTACGAAAATCACTCGAAAAGTCAAGATAAAATTTAGGACCACGTGACCTTTGTTTCATTATTTTCCTAAATTTTTAAATATGTTTCGGGTTCAAGGTCAGATTTCAAACACTAGCCTTCGTTGGATCCGAATATATAGATTTCGGTCCATAATTGTCGGGTGTTACAAAAAGTGCCCAAAATGTCCAAATGAAATCAAGGGGTGTGGGTAAAATTTCAAAAATTGTCGGGTGGTACAAAAAGTGCCCGAAAGATTTTTCTCCTAAATTTATTATTGTGTTTGGGGTTTCGGGTAAAATTTCAAAAATTAGACATCGTTTTGTTCGAAAATTTAAATTTCAATACATTTTTGCGAGGTGGTATGAAAATTGCTCGAAAAGCTCAGCAAAATTGAGGATCGCGAAACCCTTGTAGCATTCTTTCCCTAAATTTATAAATGTGTTTCTGGTTCTGAGTCAAATTTCAAATATTACCCATCGTTTGATCTGAAAATAGATATATCGTTTCATTATTGTCTGATGATACTAAAATCACCTGAAAAATCCAGATGAAACCGAGGATCACTAGACTTTTGTAGCATTCTTCTTTTCAAACAATAGCCATCGTTTGGTCCGAAAATACGGAATTCAGTCAATTTTCATCGGGTTGTACGAAATTCGCCATGAAAATTTTAGATGAAATTGAGGACCACAAGACTTTCTGGGTCATATTACAAACACTTGCCATCATCAGTATCATGGTTAAGGTATTGATTACACTAAAACATTTGTTTCAGTATCATTGTCAGAGGCCATTAAAATCGTACTTTCATTTGCAGCTTTTAATAACACCATCTTGATGTGAAAGGTGATTTTTAAAAGGATACATAAATGAAGAAGTATATGTTAAACGACCACCTAGATTAGAAGACAATAAATTTTCATATCATATTTTTACATTGAAAAAACGCTTTATATGGTATGGATTTGCGTTTCAAGCGCATTTTGACATATTCGATTGTGCAGAAATGCGCCCCAGGCGCAGGTTTTGCGCTTCAGGCGCACAACATATTATGTCTAACGATTACTATCTTTTTCTCCTCTTTTGAATTTTGGGGCACTAACCATCAATGGGCATACATTACAAAACCCATTGTTGAATATAGATTCATCTTTATAAAAATGAATTTGAATATTAAGTATATAAAGGAATGAAAATTCAAACTTTGTATTAGTTTGGCTCGGGGCAAATAAACTTCTTTTTCCATCTAACAAATGTGTTTATTCTACCTCTATTAAAATAAGTTTCTTTGAAATTACATATATGTTCTATCTTTACTAAAGGAATGGTCTTATTCCTTAATGTTTTCAGGCTTTGGTCAATGATTCGCACTAGCACAGGTTTAAACATGAGGTTTGGTTTGACTTGGATAGATTTGTGACTCAACATTTGATAAGGATCATGGACATACCATTTAAGCCAAAAACACGTGAAATACAACATGAAAACTAGACAGAAGAGATGGTAAAGCTAAATAATAGGACACACGACCTATTAACTGAACAATTTGAAAAGAGCCAATGAATCTCATACTAGGTACTACCAATCATGGTATGTGTTATAAGAAATTCATGGGCTATAATTTAACAAGTTATTGTGATGTTGACTATACTGGAGACATGCTTGAAAGAAAAAGCACCAGTGGAAGTTGTACCTTTCTTGGTGAAGATTTGATTTCATGGTCAAGCAAAACACACAGAACAATTCCTCAACCCATTGTAGAAACAAAATACATTTCGACAACAAGTTGTAGCACATAAATCTTATTGATGAAAATCAGATAGAAGATTAATAAATTAATGAGAGTAACATTACTATCTTTTAGAATAATACTTCTGCTATTTGCTTAATAAAAAAATCGTTTTTTACACTTTAGAGCAAAATATATACAGATTAAACATCATTTTATAAGAGACTATGTCTAGAAGGGTATTTAAGATATTAAATTTTGGAGCACTAACCATCAATGGGCATACATTACAAAACCCATTGCTGAAGATAGATTCATCTTTATAAAAATGAATTTGAATATTAAGTATATAAAGGAATGAAAATTCAAACTTTGTATTAGTTTGGCTCGGGGCAAATAAACTTCTTTCTCCATCTAACAAATGTGTTTATTCTACCTCTATTAAAATAAGTTTCTTTGAAATTACATATATGTTATATCTTTACTAAAGGAATGGTCTTATTCCTTAATGTTTTCAGGCTTCGGTCAATGATTCGCACTAGCACAGGTTTAAACATGATGTTTGGTTTGACTTGGATAGATTTGTGACTCAACATTTCATAAGGATCATGGACATACCATTTAAGCTAAAAACACGTGAAATACAACATGAAAACTAGACATAAGAGATGGTAAAGCTAAATAATAGGACAAACGACCTATTAACTGAACAATTTGAAAAGAGCCAATGCATCTCATACTATGCTTTTTAACTTTCAAAACTCTTCTAGCACTAACACTAGGGGTATATTTTAGGAATACATGTTCACCTTCTTCAAAATTTTAAGGGCTTCTTCGATTATTGGCATATCATTTTTGCTAACTTTGAGCCACTTTAATGTTTTCCTAAATGTTCTTAATATTTTCAGTGGTTTCTTGGATGCTTTATGGTCCTAAGACTCCTTTGTCACCTACATCTAACAAATAGAAGGGGTGTTCTACATTTTTGACCATACAATGCTTCATATCGTGCCATCCATATACTAATGTTATAATTGTTGTTGTACACAAATTCCATGAATGGTAAATGCATATCACAACATTCTCCTTCATCCATCACACAACTTCTCAACATATCTTCTAATGTATGAATTGTCCTATTAGTTTCCCGATCAGATTAATGGTGGTAAGCAGTGCTAAGGTCTAGATGGGTCATGAAGGCTTTGCGAAAGGTATTTAAAAATTTGGAGGGTACTTACGATCCCTGTTTGACACTACTCTAAATGGTATACCTGAAGTCTCACGATTACCTTTATCTAGTTATATTGAGGCTATTAAAAGTAGTTTTGACCAGTACAAAATGAGCTGACTTGGTTAGTCTATTCACAATTACCTAGATGGAATCCAATCCAAACTGGATACATGGTAGACCTATAATGAAATCCATGGCTATGGAATCCCATTTCTACTAAAGTACTTATAATAGTGGTAGCATGTTGGGTGGACTTTGCTATTTTATTTTACCTTTTGGCATGTTAAATATTGAGCCACTAAAGTTGATTTGTTTGTTTTCATGCACATTCAATTCAATCTTATGGCCTTCTACAAATATTATTTTCTTCAACATTTGGTACACAAATCCTACCTTGAAAAAGGATAACCCCATTTTCAGTCACACGTTTGTGCTTATAATTCTACACCTAGCTCATGGAAACTCTTAATTTGGGTTCTAAGGTCACTAGAGATTTCTAACCTGCTTAATAGAATTCCTTTGTCTAAATGAGTTCTTTTCATGTTGAGATTTCTAAAATCTTCTAACAAATTCATTTCTTGAATCATGAAATGAGGGAGGTAGAGTGATTTTCTACTTAAGGCGTTAGCCACTACATTAGTAATGCCTTGGCTTGATGGTATCTCAATTCAAATTCAAAGTTTTTACGGATTTTCATCCATCAATATTGCCTCTTATTGTATTCCCTTTGAACAAAAACATATTGCAAACTCTTATCTTCACGAAAAAACATTGAAATGAGCACCGTACAGTTGATGCCTCCAAATCTTGAGAGCAAAAACTAAGGATGCATGTTTAAGGTCATGAGTGGGGTAATTTTCTTCATGTGGTTTCAATTAGAAGGAAGCATAGGCTACTACCCACATATTTTGTATCAGAACACAACCTATGCCTTTTAAAGAATCATCACAGAAAACTTTAAATCCTATGTGGTTTCAATTTATTGTTTAGAGTTCAGAAACATTTCTCGTATACAGAATCCTATTCAAAAGGATGGTGAAGGTGTGAAAATAGGAGAAGGGGGGTTGAATTGTGTTTGTCTAATTTAAAATTCTTTTCTTAAGTTTAGTTCTGAATTGGTGACTTAAACAATTTACTAATTTGAGGCAGCACTAAAACAAATAATGCAGATGTAAAAACAACACACAAGATTTTATCTTGGTTCACCACTAACTTGGTAGCTTCGTCCAATCCCCTCACACAAAAGGATTTATCCACTAATTCAAAAACAATGAATTACACAACACCTGAACCTAAAAGTCAGTCTTCACAAAACAACTTGAACCTACAAACTTTTTAAGGCAAGACACCCGTTAACTCTACCAACTTTTTAAAGCTTCAGTTTTGTTCCTTGTGAATTATGAATTGTACCTTCATTTTAACTTGTTAAACAAATACTTCTTTTGAATAAAATTATGAAAGATATCTTTTAATAATATGACCATTAGCCAATTCTCTACTTATGAATCTGATACGAGCAATTCTTCCAAAAAGATTGGATTAGAAGTTATTCTTTTAGAAGTTATTCAACTAACTCATGCTTCATACTCTTGATTGAATTTTAAGGCACAAACAACGGTGGTCCTGTATTTGGGTAACTTCACTAATTATCAGGGTCAGTGCATCTTCAGAGGCTGCTTATCAGATGCAACATTATGGAACATGTTGCAATTATTAGAGCTAGCGGAAAATGAACTTTAGAGACATGCTTGAACAGTATCTTAAAATTTCATAGTAATGTAGAGAGTAGACTTCGTCAGATGCATACACAAAATTTGTTCATAAAAAACATGCAGAAATACTATTCACCAAAGACATGCAAAAATAATGTTCATTAGAGGCATGCAACAATAATTTTACTTAGAGGCATGTAGAAATACTTTTTATAGAGACATGCATAAATGATGCTCATCAGAAGCAAGTAGAAATACTATTCATAAGAGACATGCAAAAATATTGTTCATTAGAGGCTTGCAGAAATATTGTTAATAAGAGGTAGCCAAACAGAGTCATAAGAGGAAAATCTTCAGTGGTATATGTGGGCACACAGTAACACGTACATTTAGTGTGTTTAACTTTTTTGCTCTTGAAGTGTCCATGGATTGTTTCCGTTGTTCATTTCCTCTTGTCATCTCCTCTAGTCCTTTCCTCATGTTTTTTTCTTTGGTGACTTCCTCTGCTCACTTGCT
Organism: Cicer judaicum; assembly: GCA_037974835.1. Taxonomy (NCBI): domain Eukaryota; kingdom Viridiplantae; phylum Streptophyta; class Magnoliopsida; order Fabales; family Fabaceae; genus Cicer; species Cicer judaicum. Next base: position 7,871,241 of record JBBPBS010000629.1, on the reverse strand, counting down.
TTTGCTATCTGCTTCTGATTACTTTTTTTTGATGTTATTTCTTTTGATTTCCTGTTTTAATTCATGGTTTTAACAATCTCCCATTAGCTTCTGATTGCTTCTTTTGATGTTGTTTCTTTTAATTTCCTGATCTAATTTTTACACACTTAATAAAGCCATTAGTACAAACAAATTGCCTCATAAAATCTCTTTAATAACATCAAATTTTCTTTTGAGCAATATCTCCAATTCTTTATAGAAAAAAAACAAGGCTTTATAGAAAGAAAAAAAACCCACCTTTTTTAATATTATAAAACATTAGGCAATGTTCAAAATTTATAGAAGTTTAAATATCTTATTTTAATATTGCTTAAGATTAAGATAATATATATCTATAAATTGATAATAAATTGTTAGAAATTAGCAGGTTATTATGTTATTTCAAAGATTTGAACTAGGAATCTCCTTTTAGATACACCTTTGATGTCCTTTAGATCATCAGTTAAAAAAAATCTATGTAACACATATATATATATATATATATATATATATAATATCAAATGAGAGGATTTTTATGATGAGAGTGTTAGAAGAATTGATCTTATTATTGATCATGTCATAAATTATTAATATTAAAAAAAATCATGTAACTTTGTTTTAGTTGTCATGTGACACTTTCAATCATAACCACGGATGAATGGTTGTATGATCAAGATTTGATATTTTCAAAATAAAACAAGTATAATATAGAGTATTAGAGAGTAGGGGAGACTTGCAATCCTGAATTCCTTCCAAATAAGTTTGTATAGGGTATTAGAGTTCAATTTATAATATCATATTCAAAATATACATATCAAAGAGTAACTAAAATATTTTATTTATATGAACTTTATTTTATATGAATTTTATCTTAATATTATTGAAAAAATTATATTTATATATATCGATTATTCTATTTAAGTCTAAGAACATATAAAGAAATTTCATTAGTATACCAAACCTCACGAGTAAACTACCGTATACAATTTTGTTTAGTTTATTTTCATCAATGGAAACTTTCTTCTAAAATATTTGAATTTCATTTTTGTATTGGATTACTGAATTATAATATTACTTTTCTTTGAAGATATCTAAGGCATCAAAAGAAGTATTTATTTATTTCAGGAGAAAATTGTTATTGTATGGTAACAACCTCATTATATTGGCACTTTTTTTCTTCAAAGTTTTTGTCCTACTTTTTTTACAATTTGTGTGGAACTCAACCAAAATATAACTTCTAATTATTCTAACATAAATTTATCAAGTTTCAAACATCAAAACATGATATTTAAGAAAAATTGCAGATCCATACGAATCTAACTTATAATATGTGTTATAGTTTTGGTTGCAATTTCTTAACTGTATCTTTATGTTGTTGCACTGCATATTTCATCTGGTAAGACTCTCAACCAAATCTATTACAACACTATAAGCTTATCAGTGAGAATTGGTGTATGTATTATTACTAAAACATCTTTGGTCATACATCACTTTCCTTTGTGTTTAACCTGAGTTACTTCCTCTCACTTTATTCAAGATATATAGCAATTTTCCAACTTATTTGGAGACTGTTGCATGTTTATGTTATGTTGATAAAATTGTAGTTTTATGATGAATATGAATTAAAGTTTGAATTTTTACCTTATATGTGATAAAGTTTTAACTTTTATTATGAATATGAGTTAAGTGTGAATTTTCTTATTATATATGTTAAAGTGTTAATTTTTATGGCGTATTTGATATCAAGTTTCTGTTTTTAATGTATATGTGGTGAAAGTCATAATTTTTTATGATTATTTGCCAATGAATATGTGATACTCATGATAAGGAAGTGTGATATGTGTTCTTAATAAAATATGAATAAGGTGATGATTTTAAAATGTAATTTTGAAAGCATATGATATGATTCTTGGTGGGCTGTGTGGAAATATATATCTTTAATACTATACCATCATGTCATGATATATGCATCTTCGTGGGAGTTGCCTTACTGGCAGGATTATTTTTTCCATTAGTTTGGGTGATCTTTATGTTTGGAAGTTGCCATATTGGCAGGTTTATATCCGGATCAAATAGTTTTAGGAGCTTTCATTATGCATATGTTTTGATATATAATTTATCGGTTTGCATATTTTTTCTTTTAAATTGGAAGTTTTTACATTTATATGTTTTGTTTTGTTCTTATATATGTCTTGCTTTGGTTTGATGTGGATGATGGAAAATATTGACCCTTACAACAATATTTTAGATACTAATGAGTTGAAGGAGATTCAAGATTAGTTAATGAGTATTGACGTGTGGCGAACGTGGAGTAAACATGAATTTTTCTTTCGATACGATTTTGTTATAATATAATTGTCCAATATTTTTAAGTTCTAGAAATACGGAAGTGGTTCCCTTTCTTTAAGAATAATTATCTTTAGATTGTTTTAAATTTTGAATAAATATTTTGTTAATGAGATTAAATAATGTGATTGTTACTAATTATTTAAAATGAATAAATGTTAAGTATTAAATGAAGAAGTGTATATTAAACAACCACTTAGATTTGAAAGGTGATTTTTAAAAGGATATATAAATGAAGAAGTGTATATTAAACAACCACTTAGATTTGATGACAATGAATTTTCATATCATATTTTACATTTAAATTTAAGTAACTATCATATTTTGGTTTTATTTTTGACAATCATATGTGCAAACACAACTATAAGGTGCAAAAGGATTTGCACTAACGCACTGTCCCCGACCATTTTTATTCTGATATTTAAAATAACACGTCTTTCCGCATATTGTAAGATTGCATGCATCTTTACTGATGACATCAACACATCTTTTTTGTTGTCCGTTTGTACCCGTTGTCATAACTGTAATAGTTAAAATTAAAACACAATATTAGATTAAAACAATCCTATTTTATTTATCCTAATAAACACACACAATAGACATAGGTGGTAAAAAATTGATATAAAAAATTATAAACCTGAATAAATAAGGGCAAGGATGATAAACAACATGTAAGAAAACTTAGCCATTTCAAATAGCTTCAAAATTTAGCTATGTGAAATATTCTTGTTGTTTTACTGAATGATATATCAATGTAAAAAAAAAACTAAGGCTTTATAGAAAAAAAAACCCAATATTTTTAATATTATAAAATATAAGTCATTGTTCAAAATTTCTAGAAGTTTGAATATTTTATTTTAATACTATCTAAGATTATAATAATATATATATATATATATATATATATATATATATAATAAAATGTTAGAAATTAGTAGTTTATTATGTTATTTTCATTAATTTGAATTAGGGATTTCCTTTTGAATACACCTTTCATGTCCCTTAGATCATCAACCAAAAAATCTACGCCGGACGTAATAATCTAATTTCTTACTATTATTTTTTAATTATATAATGATACATTATTATTATTATTATATGATTGTTGACATATGTTATAATTTTCTTCATGTGTGTCTTGTGTGTTTGTCCTAGTAATTAATTTAAATTATTAATATTAATTATATTTAACATGCATAAATAAAATAAAATATGACTAAATATATATATATATATATATATATATTTAAATAAAATAATACAAGAAATGAATTTGTGTTACTGCACTAATATATTAACTTTATCGTTAAATGAGTGAGCTTATAATAATAATAATAATAATAATAATAATAATAATAATAATTGTAATACGAGAAGCGCTTGAAACATTCGGATGAAATCGAGGGCTGCAAGACCCTTGTAGCATTCTTCTTCTAATTTTATAATTGTATTTTGGGTTCCGAGTAAGAATTCAAACACTAGCCATCGACTGTTGTGAAAATACGGATTTTGGTCTATTTTAGATGGGTGGTAAGAAAATCGCCCAAAAATTCTTGATGAATTCGAGGACCACGAGATCCTTGTAGTATTTTTCTCATAAATTTATTATTGTGTTTGGGTTTGCAGGTCAAATATAAAAAACTAGACATCATTTTGTCCAAAAATACGAATTTTAGTATATTTTTGCCATGTGGTATGAAAATTGCCTGAAAAGTTGAAGACCGCAAAATCCTTGTAGCATTGTTCCCCTAAATTTATAAATGTGTTTCTGATTCCGAATCAGATTTCAAACCTCACATCATCGTCTGATTCAAAAATACATATATCGTTTCATTATTGTTTGATGATACTAAAATCGCCTGAAAAATCCAAATGAAATCGAGGACCACTAGACTTATGTAGTATTCTTCTTTTCAAACAATAGCCATCGTCTGGTCTGAAAATACAAAATGCGGTCCATTTTTGTTGAGTTGTACAAAAATCGTCATGAAAAGTCTAGATGAAATCAAGGACCACAAGACTTACTAGGTCATATTACAAACACTTGCCATCATCAGTATCATGGTTAAGGTATTTATTACACTAAAACCTTTGCTTTAGTATCATGGTTAGAGGCTATTAAAATCGTACTTCCATTTGCAGCTTTTAATAACATCATCTTGATGTGAAAGGTGATTGTTAAAAGGATATATAAATGAAGAAGTGTATGTTAAATAACCACTTAGATTTGAAGACAATGAATTTCCATATCAAATTTTTACATTGAATTTTTTTTTTTTATATTGTCTTAAACAAACTTCCAAAGTTTAGTATGAAAGCCTCAATAATTTTATATTGAAAAACAATTTTGAAAGAGGCCAAATGAACACTATTTTGTTTAGAAAAATCATCTAAAACTGATCATCTAATTGTTCATGTATATGTGAATGACATTAAAAACTTGATAGGATTTCAGAAAATGTACTGATTCGTTTCAAGTAATAATTGAAACGGTAGTACTAAGTGTCAAATTCAATGATTCCATTTTACTATCGAATTGTATTTAATTACTAAATTTGAACAAAAGGTTTTTAAATTTATTGAAATAATATTTGAAACTATCAAGAGCAACAAAGTTGAACTTTAATGACAAGAAAAAATGTCAAGAAGAAATTGGGCTAAGGGTTTGCGACTTGGAATGACCCAACCCACATGATAGAGTAGTAATTTGGGTTATGTGTTTGTGACTTGGTTTTTATAATCAAGGTTAGCAAAAAAAAAAAAGACAAAAATAGTGACATATTATCACTCTAATTCTTCATTAAGGCCCAACAATATCTAAACAACAAATTTCACTGTAAATTTCTCTAAGTCAACAATTTATGTATACTCACTAATAATAAACAAAAAAGATTGCCGAAACTCTAGTCACCATCACCTTCACACCTCCTTTTCTTCGTGTATCCAAAGCTTGGAACGTTGTTTGTGAACTACTTCGTGCGGTTTAAAGTGTTTACTAAGAAGAAAAGAGGTCAAGGTAATGGCTTTTTCCCACACAAATTATAATTAGGCCATTGGTTGGATGACATGAAATAAATAATCATAATTACTTATATTTTAAAAGCAATAAATGTAGACTAATATATTAAAATATTAAAACCCCAATTTTTGTTGAGATTGAATTGTAATAAATGACTTCCATGGAGTAAAGTATTAAAGTTTATGTTATGTTGATAAAATTGTAGTTTTATGATGAATATGAATTAAAGTTTGAATTTTTACCTTATATGTGATAAAGTTTTAACTTTTATTATGAATATGAGTTGAAGTGTGAATTTTCTTATTATATATGTTAAAGTGTTAATTTTTATGGCGTATTTGATATCAAGTTTCTGTTTTTTATGTATATGTGGTGAAAGTCATAATTTTTTATGATTATTTGCCGATGAATATGTGATACTCATGATAAGGAAGTGTGATATGTGTTCTTAATAATATATGAATAAGGTGATGATTTTAAAATGTAATTTTGAAAGCATATGATATGATTCTTGGTGGGCTGTGTGGAAATATATATCTTTAATACTATACCATCATGTCATGATATATGCATCTTCGTGGGAGTTGCCTTAGTGGCAGGATTATTTTTTCCATTAGTATGGGTGATCTTTATGTTTGGAAGTTGCCATATTGGCAGGTTTATATCTGGATCAAGTAATTTTAGGAGCATTCATTATGCATATGTTTTGATATACAATTTATCTGTTTGCACATTTTTTCTTTTAAATTGGAAGTTTTTACATTTATATGTTTTGTTTTGTTCTTATATATATCTTGCTTTGGTTTGATGTGGATGATGGAAAAAATTGACCCTTACAACAATATTTTAGATACTAATGAGTTGAAGGAGATTCAAGATTAGTTAATGAGTATTGACGTGTGGCGAACGTGGAGTAAACATGAATTTTTCTTTTGATACGATTTTGTTATAATATAATTGTCCAATATTTTTAAGTTCTAAAAATACGGAAGTGGTTCCCTTCCTTTAAGAATAATTATCTTTAGATTGTTTTAAATTTTGAATAAATATTTTGTTAATGAGATTAAATAATGTGATTGTTATTAATTATTTAAAATAAATAAATGTTAAGTATTAAAAAAAATCGTAAACTTTCTTGAAGAAATAAGTATTTTTTTTAACGTTTTGAATTAAAAAAATCTGGAACAATTATACTCGGACTTTTGGAGTGGGACGCATCGTGTATGTTGCATATATTTTTATTGGATTTTACTATTTTTTAAATTGCTATTATGTACCAGTAACTATATTAATTCTTTAGTTTTTT
>JBBPBS010000629.1:7727331-7864332 GCA_037974835.1 Cicer judaicum | reverse complement strand
GTCCTATTAGGTATTATTAATTGTGTAACCTCCTTGAAATTTGTGATTGATTATTTCTCTTAAATTTATACGAATTGAAAAGAGTTTTAATTTTATTCAATGCAATAATTATTTTTGATTTTAATGATGTTATGAATTTATTATTTTGACATTACAAATTTACTATTCATTATTAAAAAAATATTTGTATGTTATAATTTAATATTGTGATTTAATAACATTATGAATTTATTACTTGCGATTTGATTTTTTTTAATAATTGTTTGTATGTTATGAATTTAATAATTGTGATTCAAAAATGATATGAATTTAATATTGTGACATTACGAACTTATTTATCGTGATTTCAATTTTGTTTCTTTGTATGTTATAAATTTAATACTCGTGATTTATTGATGTTATGAATTTACTACTTGTGACTTCAATTTATTTAAATAATTGTCTATCTGTTATGAATTTAATACTCATAATTTAATAATGTTATTAATTTATTACTAAGATGTTGTGAATTTACTATTCGTGATTTGAATGTTTAATAATTTAATAATTTACTGCTCGTTTTTTAATTTGACGTTTTGTAATAGTTGTTGGTACATTTATGACATATCAATTAATTGTCATGAATTGATTTTTTTTTAATTTTAGATTCATATAATGATTTGTTTTATTTTACTATAATGTGAAATTAATATGTATTGATTTAGATTGACTTGATTTGATAATATATAATAATTAATTGGTCTCCACTTTAATGACGTTATTAATTAGACCAAATGAATTATAATGATTATGAAAATTCCTTAATTATTTATTTTTGTGTTATAATTTAACTTTTTGTAATAAAGACAATGCTTTAAACCTCAAACATATATAAAATTTTAGAAACTCTATAATATAAGAGAATGGGTACAAAGTTGTATTAGCATTATTCTGGCTAAAAAAAGACTTGGTTATTAAGTAGTCTGTTGACCTACCTCTCTTTCTTGGGAACCCCTCTAATACATGAATTACCTTGTGACCTGAACCTATTGTCCCCATTATTCTGGCTATGGAAAAACTTGGTTATTAAGTGGTCCGTTGACCCACCTCTCTTTCTTGGGAACCCCTCTAGTGCACGACTTACTGTGTAACTTGAACCTACTATATAGTTGTGAATAAAATACTTCCTTACGACCCTAAGGTTACAATTAGATCATAGTGTCATCCTAATTAGAAAATTTGTTGGAAGTATTGCTCGTCACGCAACCCGATCAGTCCCCCAAGGAGGAAGTGACATGATTGAAGCAATCCAAGCCATGAATACAATGGCTGCTACAATCGCCCAACAAGCTGTAGTTCAGGCTCAGCAGGCTGTAATACAGACTCAACTTAATGCGCATAGGGACTAGATGGAGGAAGCAGCGGTTGCAACGAGAGGACTAACTGAATTTCGTCAATAAGATCCGCCAAAATATAAAGGGGAGCATGACCTTGACAAGGTTGACCTCTAGCTGCAGGAGATTGAAAAGACATTTGACATTTTTCACTGCCCCAATGAAACAAAAGTGGAGTATGCCACCTACTTACTAATTGGTGAAGCTGAATACTGGTGGTGGTGGGAGAGACAAATGATGGAAGGCAACCATGAAGAGGTGACTTGGGAAGTCTTCAAAAGAAATTTCTTGCATAAATATTATCCGAAGAGTGTTAGGGATGAGAAAGAAGCCCAATTTCTGAGACTATATCAGGGAAGTCTCACAGTGTCCGAGTATACGGCAAAGTTTGAGTCCCTAGCAAAACATTTTCACTACTTCCGAACCAAATGGATGAAGAGTACATGTGCCAGAGGTTTGAAAGAGGGCTCATGTATGACATTAAGGAGTCTGTGGGACCCCTAGAGATATGTCAATATCAAGTGCTAGTGGACAAATGCAAAAAGTTGGAGATCATGAAACAGGGCCGCTTAAACAAAGGTCCTACTAGTGGACCATCGTGACCTCAGGTAGAAATCGACCACAACTTTATCATTTAATTATGGGGTTTTGTCTCTAAATATTACCTTTGCACAGGGAAATGGGGACTAGGAAAATAGAGGCAGACAGTTTCAAAAATAAAAGCCTTATGCCTGCCCACAAGGGATTTTTAGAGATCAACTAGGCCCCCAAAACGTGGGATATTAGAAGCCTCAAAATCCGACACATAACCCAATGCATACTATTCGATGCTATCATTGTGGACAAGAGGAACATAGGATAAATGAGTGTTCCATAAGCACCATGATATGTTATGCTTGATAAAAACCATACCATCTTGCAAAAGATTGTTGGGACAAGGACATTGCCGACAATAAGAAGGTTGTCAACAACAAGGATTTTGCACGCCCTACTGCTCGAGGACGTGTTTATCCTATTAGTGGAGAAGAAGCACCATCTTCCTCCTAACTTGTTCAAGGTGAGTGTTTAATTGTTGGAAAGATACTTTTTGTGATATATGATTGTGGAGTGACACACTCTTTTATTTCATTAAATAGGGGGGATTTGCTCTAACCAGATGTACCTTACCATTCGATTTACTGGTTACCCTTCCATCTGCTGAACCAGTAAAATGTAATTCGGCGTGCTTGCAATGCTCGTTGACTGTGTTTAAAATGAATTTTAAGATCAATTTAATTTGTATTCCCCTGAAACATCTTGGTGTAATTTTGGGAACGGATTCATTGTTTAGCAACTATATCATGATAGATTGCTCCTAGTGATATGTGATATTTATAGATCCCGATATTTCGAAGATCTTTTCGACCAATAGACTTAAGTTTTCTTTGAAGGGAAGAGTTCAAAAATATGTGTCTCTCAACTCCATCAGTATGACTCTAGGGGTTGTTGTCGATGAGATCCCAATAGTGAAGGATTTCTCTGAAGTTTTCCCACCTGATATACCAGTACTACCCCTAGTCCGCGATAAAGAATTTTCTATCAATGTTATTCCAGGTATTGGACCCATATGTATCACTCCTTACAGAATGGCCCCTTAGAGCTATTAGAACTAAGGAACCAATTGGAAGACCTTTTGTCTAAGAAATTCATTTGGCCTAGTGTGTCATCATGGGGAGCACCCGTATTATTGGTCAAGAAAAAGAATGAAAAGTTGAGATTGTGCGTTGATTATCGACAGCTTAACAAGGTCACAATAAAAAATAGATAACCTATACCCCCACATTGATGACTTAATGGACCAACTCAAAGAGGCATAAGTGTTTTCTAAGATTGTTCTAAAGTTAGGGTACCATCAGATTCGGGTGAAAGAAGATGATATATACAAGATAGCCTTTAGAACGCGTTATGGACATAATGAGTACTTGGTAATGCCCTTTAGAGTGACCACTGCTCCATCTATCTTCATGGATTATATGAACCGTATCTTCTGCCCATTCTTAAACAAGTTGGTGGTGATCTTTATTGATGAAATATTGATCTATTCTAGGAGCCGAGAAGAACATGAGGAACATTTGCGTCAAGCTCTACAAGTATTGAAGGAGCAACAACTATATGCCAATCTTGTAAAATATGAATTTTGGTTGGAAGAAGTGAAGTTCTTGGGATATGTTATTTCTAAGGAAGAGATTGTTTTTGACCTATCCAAGGTAGAAGCCATGATTGCATGGAAACAACTGCAAATAGTCACAGAGATTAGAAGTTTTATGGGTTTGGTCGGGTACTACAGGAGATTTATTGAGGGATTTGCCAAGATTGATGCTCCATTGACACACCTTACTAAGAAGAACCAGATTGATGCGTGGAGTGAGGTATGTGAGAAAAATTTCCAACTAATGAAGGATAACATAACTATGTCCCCAATGTTAGTGTTGCCCCACCCAAAAAAGCCTTACGAAGTTTATTGTGATGCTTCCTATTAGTGTTTGGGTTGTGTGCTGATGTAGAACAAACGAGTAGGGTCCTATGCTTCAAGGCAATTGAAGGTGCATGAAAATAATTATACCACTCATGATTTGGAGTTAGCTGCAATTGTCTTCACAATGAAAGTTTGAAGACATTATCTATATGAGTGTAGTTTTTATAGTGCAATGTTGAATGATCATTATAGTTAGTGAATTGATGAATAAGATTAAAGCTCTCCAAGTTACAGATGTGTTGACTCAAGAGAAAAAGAAGTTGATCGAGGTCGGTAAGGCCTCTGAATTTGAGGTGGGTCCAGACGATATTTTGATATCTAATGGACGTGTTTTTATACCTGACAATACAAACTTGAGGAAGACTATCTTGGATGAGGCCCATAAAAGCAAGTTAAGTATCCACCTTGATACACCAAAATGTATCAAGACCTTAAGCAAAAGTTTTGGTGGCCAGGAATGAAGAAACATGTAGCCAAATATGTGGCTTCATGTTTGACTTGTCAGAAAGCCAAGGTTTATATCTAGATCATGTAATTTTAGTGGCAGGTTTATATCCGGATCATATAGTTTTACGAGTATTCATTATACATACTTTTTATACACAATTTACCAGTTTGCACATTTTTTATTTTATTTTAAATCGGATGTTTTTTACATTTATATGTTTTGTGTTATTCTTCTATATGCCTTGCGTTGGTTTGATGTGGATGATGTAAAAAACTGATCCTTACAACAACATTTTAGGTACTAATGAGTTCGATGATATTCAAGAGTAGTTCATGAGTATTGACGTGTGGTGAATGTGGGGGTAAACATGAGTTTCGATTTCAACACAATTTTCTAATAATATAGTTGTCCAATATTTTTAAGTTATTTTAACATATTATGTCACAGGTTTAAACATGAGGTTTGGTTTGACTTGGATAGACTCTAGACTCAACATTTCATAAGGATCCTAGACATACGTTTTAAGCAAAAACACGTGACATACAACATTGAAACTCGACAGAAGATATGTTAAAGCTAAATGATAGGTCACACAACCTATTCATTGAAAATTCTGAAAAGGGCCAATGAATCTCATACTAAGCTTTTTAACTTTCAATACTTTTCCAGCACCTACACTATGGCTATATTTTAGGAATACATGTTCACCTTCTTCAAAATTTAAGGGCCTCGTCGGTTATTTGCATAACAGTTTTGCTAACTTTGAGCCACTTTCATGTTTTCCCGAATATTCCTAATCTTTTCTATGGTTTCTTGGATGCTTTATGGTCCTAAGACTCCTTTATCACCTACATCTGGCCAATAGAAGGGTGTTCTACATTTTACGACCATACAATGCATTATATGGCGTCATCCCTATACTAGTGTTATAATTGTTGTTGTGCGCAAATTCCATGAATGGTAAATGCATATTGCAACTTTCTCCTTCATCCATCACACAACTTCTCAACATATCTTCCAATGTTTGAACTGTCCTATTAGTACCTGGTCAATTTAATGGTTGTAAGTAGTGCTAAGTTCTAGATGGGTCCTAAAGGCTTTGTGAAAGGTATTTAAAAATTTGAAGGTGTACTTAGGATCCCTATTTGACACTACTCTAAATGGTATACCATGAAGTCTCATGATTTCCTTTATCTAGTTATTATGAGGGTATTAAACATAGTTTTGACCAATACAAAATGAGCTGACGTGGTTAGTCTATTCACAATTACCTAGATGGAATCCAATCCAAACTTAATACATCGTAGACCTATAATAAAATCCATAGCTATGGAACTCCATTTCCACTAAAGTACTTATAATAGTTGTAGCATGTCGGGTGGACTTTGTTATTTTATTTTACCTTTTGGCATGTTAAACATTGAGCCACTAAAGTTGATTTGTTTGTTTTCATGCACATTCAATTCAATCTTATGGTCTTCTGCCAATATCATTCTCTTCAACATTTGGTACAAAAATCTTACTTTGAAAAATATTAACCCCATATTCAGTCACACGTTCGTGCTTGTAGTTCTACATCTAGCTCATGGAAACTCTTAATTTGGGTTCTAAGGTCACTAGGGATTTCTAACCTACTTAAGAGAATTCCTTTGTCTAATTTGTAAATTCTTCAATCAAGTTCATTTCTCGAATCATGAAGTGAGAGATGTAGAGTTGTTTTCTACTTAAGGCGTTAGCCACTACATTAGCCTTGCCTTGATGTTATCTCAATTCAAATTCAAAGTTTTTAAGGATTTTCATCCATCCATATTGCCTCATATTGTATTCCCTTAGAACAGAAACATATTGCAAACTCTTATCTTCACGAAAATACATTAAAATGAGCATCGTACAATTGATGCCTCCAAATCTTGAGAGCAAAAACTAAGGATGCATGTTTAAGGTCATGAGTGGGGTAATTTTCTTCATGTGGTTTCAATTAGAAGGAAGCATAGGCTACTACCCACATATTTTGTATCAGAACACAACCTATGCCTTTTAAAGAATCATCACAGAAAACTTTAAATCCTATGTGGTTTCAATTTATTGTTTAGTGCTCGAAAACAATTATCATATTCCAAATCCTATTCAAAAGGATGGTGAAGGTGTGCAAATACGAGAAGGGGTGTTGAATTGTGTTTGTCTGATTTAAAACTCTTTTCTTAAGTTTAGTTCTGAATTAGTGACTTAAACAATTTACTAATTTGAGGCGGCAGTAAAATAAATAATGTTAGATGTAAAAACAACACACAAGATTTTACCATGGTTCCCCACAAACTTGGTAGCTACGTCTAGTCCCCTCACACAAAAGGATTTGTCCACTAATTCAAAAATATTGAATTACATAGCACTTGACCCTATAAGTCAGTATTCTCAAAACAACTTGAACATACATACTTTTTAAGGCAAGCCACACGTTAACTTTACAAACTTTTTAGAGCTTTAGTTTATTCCCTTGTGAATTATGAATTGTACCTTCATTTTATTAAAGATATCTTTAGTTTACAAACTTTTCGAACAAAATTATTAAAGATATCTTTTGATAATATGACCATTAGCCAATTCTTTATTTTTGAATCTAATATGAGCAATTCTTCCAAAAATATATGATGTGTATTTTCTCCATATTTCTTTTGGAAGTTATTCAACTAAGTCTTTCTTCATACTCTTGATTGGATTTTAAGGCACGAACAAAAGTGGGCATGTTCTAGGACCTTCAGAATTTCTATAGAACTAAGTCATATTTAGTATTTTGACAATTTATCATAGTTGTTGACTTTTCTCCATCGGAATAATTACTTGATTGTTGGCATTAGATGTTGTGTTGGTTGAAAAAATTTTGACAGAGGAAAAACGGCGTGACTTAGAATTAGTGTAATGGTTAACTTCACCTTTTATGCATTATCAGGGTCAGTGCACTTTCAGAGGATGCTTATTAGAGGCAACATTCTGAAACATGTTGTAATTAATAGAGCTAGCGGAACATGAACTTCAGAGACATGCTAGAACAATAGCTTAAAATTTCAGAGTAATGTAGAGAGTAGACTTCATCAGAGGCATACACAAAATTTGTTCATAAAAAACATTTAGAAATACTATTCATCAAAGAAATGCAAAAATAATGTTCATTAGAGGCATGCAGAAATAATTTAACTTAAAGGCATGTAAAAATAATGTTTTTTAGAGACATACATAAATACTATTCTCTAGAGGCCGTCATAAATACTACTCATTAGAGGCAATAGAAATACTGTTCATAAGAGACATGCAAATTGTTCATCAGAGGCATGCATAAATATTGTTAACAAGAGGTAGCCAAACATAATACAAGAGGAAAATCTTCAGGGTTATATGTGGGTACACAGTAACACGTACATTAAATGTGTTTAACTTTGTTTCCTCTTGAAGTATCCATGGATTGTTTCCGTTGTTCGTTTCCTCTAGTAGTCTCCTCTAGTCGTTTCCTCTTGTTTTTTCTTTGGTGACTTCCTCTACTCACTTGCTTCAGCTATCTGCTTCTGATTAGTTTTTTTGATGTTGTTTCTTTTGATTTCCTGTTTTAATTCATGGTTTCAACAGTCTCCCATTAGCTTCTGATTGCTTCTTTTCATGTTGTTGCTTTTAATTTCCTGATCCAATTTCTACACACTTAATGAAGCCATTAGTACAAACATTGTCTCATAAAATCCTTTAGTAACAACAAATTGTCTTATTAGCAATATCATCAATTCTTTATAGAAAAAATTCACAACTTTTTTAATATTATAAAACATTAGTCAATGTTTAAAAATTATAGAAGTTTGAATATCTTATTTTAATATTGCTTAAGATTATGATAATATATATATATATAAATATATAAATATATATATTAAAATGTTAGAAAATAGTAGGTTATTATGTTATTTTCATTAATTTCAATTAGGGATTTCCTTTTGGATACACCTTTCATGTCCCTTAGATCATCAACCAAAAATCCTACGCTGGATGTAACAATTAAATTTCTTATTATCATATTTTAATTGTATAATGATGCATTATTATTATTATTATTATTATTATTATTATTATTATTATTATTATTATTATTATTATTATTATTATTATTATTATTATTATTATATGAGTGTTGATAAATGTTATAATTTTCTTTATGTTGTGGCTTGTGTGTTTGTCTTAGTAATTGATTTAAATTATTACTATTAACTATATTTAACGTACATAAAATAAAATAAAATATAGCTATATATATATATATATATATATATATATATATATATATATTTAAATAAAATAATATAAGAAATGAATATGTGTTGTTGCATTAATATATTAACTTTATTGTTAAATAAGTGAGCTTATAACAAAAATAATAATAATAATAATAATAATAATAATAATAATAATAATAGCCAATACGTATTTCAAATATTAGACATCGGGTGGTCTAAAAATATGGATTTCGACCCATTTATATCATGGTTAAGGTATTGATTACACTAAATCCTTTGCTTCACAGTATCATGGTTAGAGGCTATTAAAATCGTGCTTTCATTTGCAGCTTTTAATAACATCTTCTTGATGTGAAAGGTGATTTTTAAAAGGATATATAAATGAAGAAGTGTATATTAAACAACCACTTAGATTTGAAGACAATGAATTTTCATATCATATTTTACATTAAAAAAAATCTTTATGTGGTCTTAAACAAGTTTCCAAAGCTTATTATGAAAGCCTCAACAATTTTATTTTGAAAACCAATTTTCGAAGAGGTTAAATGGACATTGTTCTGCTTAGAAAATTATCTAAAAAGCATCAACTCAGGGATTCTATATGTGAATGACATTAAAAACTTAATAGTATTTCAGAAAATGTACTAATCGTTTCAAGTAATAATTGAAATGGTAGTATTGAGTGTCCAACTCAAGGATTGCATTTTACTATCGAATTGTGTTTAATTACTAAATTTGAACAAACAGTTTTTGAATTTATAAAAATAATATTTGAAACTAACATGAGTAAAAGAGTTGAACTTTAATAATAAGAAAAATACCAGGTGTAACATCCTCTATATAAATATCCAAATCGGTTGCTTTTAGGAAAACAAATTTTAAAACAACAAAGAAAAAGCAAAAGTTCATGTGCAGATACTTTCTGATGCACAAGATCAGCAGATAGCTGCAAGTGCAGAGCATACTTATTGTGCACAACATAAATTTGGATTTGATACAAATAAAGGCGGAAAGTAATTAATACATAGTAAACAAATACTTACAATGAGAACTTGATTTAGAAAACGGAAAAGAAAATACAAGATTGTGAAAATATAGGAGACACTTAGGAAAAACTCTTAAGATTTCCAACAGATACTTGCTTGCTGTATTTCACTCTGCCTTGAGCTTGAAGGGGAGCCTTCCTTATATAGAGAAAGGATTCCGCTTGTGCTGTATTAAGTGGTGGAGGAAATGATGAGATTCTTTCCACTTTCGGTGCCACGTTTGAGTGCTGGTGTAGATGGCAGACAAGTGCCAATCAACTTTTGCTTTTGCATTTTGCTTTTCAGAAAATATTCGTTTCCTGTTTTTCAAATTACTTTTTTTTTTAAGTCTGGAATCGGGCCAAGCCCATTTACGTTATTCTAGACTATATTTTTACGAAATTTGGGCTAAGTCCATTACATGATATATAAGGCACATTTTTTTTAAAGGGGCCAATAGTATTGGGCCATTTATGTTTTGGGTACAATGCCGAAAGAGTCGTCTTCGTTTTCATAATCCATATGAATGGTATCTTATTGAAACACTGTCTGAGGAATGTTTTGATGATTGGGACTTACTTTTGAGGAGTTGGGCCATGATTTCAAAATATTCTTCTTCGGATTTTGCCGCTGCTAGTTGAGTTTGGGCCAAGAATATAGTTACCATTTGGTCTGGTTTCTTCATTCCTTGTTTTTGGAGCCATGTTGATACTGCTTGCTTCTTGAGACTTTGTGGAATAGAGAATTTTGTCCACCATCTAACTTTGAATTTTCTGACAAGGATGGTTTGAGTCTCTTTTAGGTTGATGTCAAAATACCATGCTAAAACCCATGGTAGAAAGAATTTTGTAGAGAATAGCATTAGGGGGTGGAAAATGCGTTCTCTGTCTGTTGGTTTGTAATTTGTTTTGTACAATTGGAAGCTTTCTTGGACTTCCATTTTTAAGATATCTGGAATAGAACCAAAGAACTTCCACCAATGAGCAAACCATTGAGGAATTTTAGAAGGTTCGATAGTAAGGTTAAAGAAAAATAACCAAGTATGGCTAAATTTTTGGTTTTGGATGAGAAATGTATTATACTAGGCTTGCTGATAATCCCAGTAATTAAAGGTTCTGCAATGGTTTATTGAATTTTTAAAATCGAGTGGGAATTGTTTTAGTGTGTGTAAGTTTGGTCCCCATTCTGATGGTGGGATGATTTTGTGGATTTTTGCAGTTGAATAGGCAACTGGACCTTCTTTTGGGTTGTCTTGAATGGTTACAGAACCTGTACATTCAAGAATAGATTTATAATAACGCTAGGATTTTGATAAATCATATGTTTTAAAAAACAAGCCTTCTAGGAAAATCTTTGAGATGACGGATTGAGGATTTCTATTATAGAAATGATCCTCAATTGTCCAAATGTTTTGGTAATCAGTTTTGACAAAATATTCAGATTTTTGTTAGAACAAAGTATTTTCAGAATCATTTAAAATAATTTTTGAGGTTTCTCCTTGAGAGAGTTTTGAAATTATTTTACAAGATGGTTTCTCCTGTAAGGTTTTTGAAATAATTTTCTGAGAAGGGTTTTTTGAGGATTCTCCCTTCTCCTGTCCCGCAAACGAAGGCAATTGAATCTGGAGGGATTCAATTTCTTGTTGCAGTTTGTGGAGTTTTGCAATTTTTTGTAGCTGTAGATTTTCTTCAAGTGAGTCTTTGATTTCTTGGAAATTGTCAGGACCAATTGTTGCTTGGATGGCAAGCCATTTTTGTAATTGGTTTTGACCATCATTTTGTTCAACAGCTTCTTTCCAAGACCGTATTGGTTTGGCAGAAGAGATTGGTTTTGGAGTTTCTTGAGGTTTGTCCTTTTGGACCTCGATTCTTTTGGATTTTCTCGGTATCACTCAAGTCCTGTTTTGGAGAAATTCTCTTGTTAGAAAATTTGGAATTGAGTTTTGATCTCCTTTTATAAATTCAATTTCAAAATAAAAAATGCTAAGAATTGCTTGCCATTTGGCAAAAATTTGTTTTAATGCAATGTTTTGAACATCTTTTTGTAAAACTTCTTTTGCAGATTTGCAATCAATTCAAAGTAAAAAATTTTGGTTGAGTAAATCACTTTGAAATTTTGTAATACACATGACAATTGAAAGAATTTCCTTTTTAATAGTAGAGTAATTCTTTTGGCAATCATTCCAATGTGCAGAAGTAAACTGTACAATGCATTCTTTGTTATCGTAAACTGTACAATGCATTCTTTGTTATCAGTTTTTTGCTTAAGGATACCCCCATATCCTATGTTAGAAGCATCTGTTTCAACAATTTTTTGGGCTGATGGGTCAGCTAGATGTAGGCAACGTATTTCTTTGACTTGCTTTTTGATAATTTGAACTGTCTTTGTGTGTTCTTCAGTCCACGCGACAGGTTTTTTCTTTAATCTATCGTGAAGGGGTTTTTCTATCCTATTAATGTTAGGACAAAAGTCTACAACATAATTCAAAGATCCTAAAAAT
The DNA here is from genome assembly GCA_037974835.1 of Cicer judaicum. Taxonomy (NCBI): domain Eukaryota; kingdom Viridiplantae; phylum Streptophyta; class Magnoliopsida; order Fabales; family Fabaceae; genus Cicer; species Cicer judaicum. The sequence goes on along the minus strand of JBBPBS010000629.1, from coordinate 7,852,200 downwards.
CTTTGTAATTGTGTTTTGTCAAGGATTTTGTCAGGGAATTTATCAGCTAAGGACAGGGACCTTTCAATGAGCGTAATAGTGCCCCGGGAGATGTAATGTCCGAGGAAACGGATTTTTGTTTGGAAAAGAAAGACTTTGGATTTTGAAACAACCATTCCATTTTTCTTAGTAATCATTAAAAATATTGTAAGATGTTTGAAATGTTGTTCAATGGTTTCAAAAAATATTAGGACATCGTCAATATAGACAATGCAGAATTTCGAGAATGGATTAAAAATTTCATTCATAATTCGCTAGAATTCTGAAGGAGCATTTTTTAATCCAAAAGGCATTACTATCCATTCATATTGGCCAAAAGGGACCGTAAAAGCTGTTTTGTATCAGTCTTTTGGATCAATTTGAATTTGCCAAAACCCTGATTTCATGTCAAATTTTGAAAATACAGAAGAAGAGTGTAATTTTTGTAAAAGATCTTTTTTGTTTGGAATCGGATAACGAATCCATTTAAAGCTTTTTTAAAAGGTTTATAGTTGATGACCAACCTCGGTGTACCTCTTTCTATTTCAGAATTTTTATTTACGTAGAAGGCTACACAACTCCAAGGTGACCTAGATTTTGTAATTAGACCTTTTTGTTCAAGGTCCTGGATTTCTGCTTTGCAATGTTTTTCAAGATCGTAATTCATTTGAATAGGTCTAACTTTAGTTGGGATTTGTCTATCAGAAAAGCCATTCTCATATGGTAGGTCTACCATATGTTGTTTTCTATTCCAAAAAGCATTTGGTAAATCCGAACAAATTTCATTTTCAATCCTCTTTTGGAGATCTGCAATTTGCTGTTTTACGAAATTATTTTGTAATCGTTGTTCAATTTTGAGAAAAGAAACATCTTATTTTAAGAAATATAAATGTTTTTCTTTTCCTTGAATCAAACAATTTAATTCAGATTTGTAAACATAACAAGCTTTTAAAAGATTTAAATTCTTTGTTATGGGTTTTTCAATAAAAGGGAAAATGATTTTTGCTTCTTTTGTTTTGCAAGAAATACTGTCGTAGTTGACCGAGTAGGGAGTTATCATATTAACGAAAGGAGTCCCTAAAATGACAGCATGAGTAATATCTTCTAATAAGACAAAAGGAGTTTTGATAGAAACATTGCCATTTTTAATGGAAGCTTGCTGCAACAAGTTTTACATTAGATTTTTGAAGAAATCTATCTGGAACAAGGCTACTTTTTAAGAAATTTAAAAAATGCCCCACTATCAAAAAGTGCAATCGTTTCAAATTTGAAATCATCATAAAAGACTAAATTAATTCGAATTAAATATTTTCTTGTTGTTATAGATCTTAAAACGAACAAGAAATCTTCAGGGAGTCCTTCTAAGTTTTCAATTTTGTTAGAGAACTCTTCATTTTCTCTTTCGTCTTCATCCTGTTCATGGTCTGAAGAGGTTAGATTTTGTACCTGGGAAAAGAGGTTTTGAAGAATGCTTGGGTCAACTTCTTGCTTTTGTTTAAGAGTTTTTAACTCTTGTTTTACTATTTTAATCTCTTCTTGAAGAGATTGAATTGTGACATGGTTTTGTGTCTTGGTTCTTTTTCCCAAGATATTTGTTAGGTCATAAGTGGTTTTAGGAAGAAGTTTTGAAGAGGAAGTGGAAGGTGAAGAGGATGAAGAAGGTTGACCTTCAAAAGTATTTAATAGTTTTCCTATTATTTCTTTTTGAAGTTTTACATCATCAACCTGTTTTATTATATCAAGAATCAGCTCTTGATCCTTTGTTAGAACATTGATGGATTTTGTACTTGCTTCTGAATCACTAAGAGAATCGGAGGCTCCCAGTTCATCAAACTATAACGGTTTATCGTCTTCTGATGAACCTATTCCAGAGTCTAACAGTTTCTTCATCAGAGGTTTCTAAAAGAACTGCCTCTATCTTCTGAACTAGTTCTTCATCAATTTGGAGTTCATGGAGTTTTTTGTTTCTCTTGCAATACCTAGAAATGTGTCCCGTCTGGCCACACTTATAGCAAGTTATTTGTTTTGAGGTTTGAGGTCCAAACTTCTTTTGGGAAGGTCTTTTCTTGTAAAAATTGGGTTTTCTTTGGTTGAAAGAATTTTGGGGCTTAGACTTTTTTATAGAATTCAAGTCTGTCTGTTTTGGTGAAAGATTTTCTATGAGGTTTTCTAAATGGTTTTGAACAAGATCCTTCACAGCCTTTCGAGATATTGGTCATGGGTATTTCAAATTGTTTACAAAAAGATCCTAGTTCTAGCCTAGTCCTTTTCATCTCCCATTTTAGGTGCTTTTAAAGTTTCAAATCTTGGCAGATTTTCAAACATTCCTTTTGAGTAAAGGTAACCAATTCCCCGTAAGTTAAATGGTTATATGGGATTTGGTTTACCTCGTAAACTTCTTTGATTTTATTTCTAACCTTTTCTCCTAGAAGGGTTGGGAGTCTTGCAAGGAATTTTTCTTTCCAGAATGGTTGGTTCGAGTCTTCCCTTAACATAACTCTGGTAAGGAAAGTGTTTTTGTAATACTGGAACTCAGAAAGTTTTTTACATCTAAGGTTGGAAAGGAGTTCAACATTTTTGTCTTTTAAGTGTGATGGGTCCCCTATGAAGTGCAAGCTAATTTTGTGTATTAGTGTTGCAACCGCATCTGGTATTGGGTTTCCTATTTCGTTGAGGATGGGAATTCCTTCCTCTGTGGTTTGGATTGCATTTAAGATTTCTAAGTGTTGAAGAGGTGTGAGATGGTAATCCCACCATCCTTTGAGTTGGCCTGAGAATCCTGCTATTAGGAGTTCGGCTATGGCTTTATCGGGCGTATTAGTTTGGGTTTTATAAGCATTTGATGCCATCGTCATTTGTTGGAGGAGTCCTAAAATGTTATATTCAGACATACCATCTATGTTCTATTCATAGACAGTGTTGGCATTGAATTTGGATTGAGAGAGGACATTTGGTCTATTTTCAATACCTAAGTCTGGTGCTGTGACCATGGCTAAAGGCTGATCCTTTTGCCACTGAAGTTTGAACAGGTTTTGTGGTTTTTGTTCGGTTTCAGAAACTTGGTCTAAAGTTGTAACTGTTTTGTCAAAGGTATCCTTAGCTACCATCGGTGTGGTGGTAGAGGAGTGTTCTATTCTACTGAGTTGTTCATGTAGGGCTTGGATGAATTCTGACTTACCTTCCCTAAACAGTTTTTGGCTTGTTTTTGAGACTTGGAATGGTTTAAAAATTGGGTTTTTTAGTTTTGGATCAGTCTTCTCAATCGAAGAGACAATGGTATTTTGTTGATTTTCTTCTATCTAGTCAATTGTTTGGCTATAGTACTAAGATGGATATTTGTAAAATTATTCTGTTGAAGGATATTTTGAATATCCTTTTCAGAACTTTCACTTGGGATTTTGAAAGGAGCAGCTTGTACTGGTTTTTCAGGATGCGTTATTATGATTTGTCTCAGAGGTGGGTGCTTAGACTGGACATTTTGTCCAGTTGCTAAATCCCATTCGGGGGTTTTGTTTCTGGTTGTTATGGGATTAATAGATCCTAGATTTTGCGTGAAAGGGTAAGAAATTCGATTTTGTTTAACATAAAATTCAAACCATTCAAAAAAAAAGAATATGAGTCTTATTTTGTAAAATGAATTTGTAAAACTCATTCTGAATATCATGCCTTTGTTTTAAAAAAAAATTGAAGAACCAAATTCTTGTCCTTATTTTTGGAAGCATAAAAATCTTCATGGAGAATCGTTTGACAACATTTTCAGTTATGGTAGAAAAAGATGGTGAAGTTGGTGGAGAAATGTTTTGTTGCTCCTCATTTGTGCTTTGATGTGCTGTGTAAATTTGATGAGGTATATCGTAGAGTAGTCAACATTTTGGAAAGAAGCACTCGAAATACTGGAACATGAGAAACGTGGTTTTGTGAAGGTTTCTAATTTTTGAGGTAAAAGAACGACTGGAGATGGTCTGGAAGAACTAGCATCAGAATATCTAGCACTAGAAGTTCTTGAAAAACTTAGTTTTACTCTACCATCGTTGTACTGTATGACCTCTTTGAGATTATTGTTTGGTTTTGACTATTGTAGAAACTGTGGTTTAGTAGCTCCTTCGAGAATACATTCTTCAGGAAGATCAATATCTTTCTAGAGGATGGTTTTTGGAATAACAGTGTTTGCCTTGGTCAAGTCTGTTTTTAAAAATAGGGTTTCGCCTTTTTTGTTTTCAATGTTTTTTGTTGCCGTAAAGGCTGAAAACATTTCTTTGTAATGCACTCTGTAAATGATAGCTACAGGGATAGAACCTTCTATCATTTTGTAATTATGGGTCTTGATTTGTAACATGAGAGACCTTGTAATATTTGGATATTTTAAGGATAAGGAAAATTTTGGATAGCATCCAAACCATATTGGCCCTTGACATAGGCTAGATTCAACTGTACTTATGATTGAATCTTGGAAATTCAAGAACCTTGCATCTCTTAGGACGCACAGCATTGAAGTGTTTAAACCCTCTCGTGTTAGAGGTTTTATGCCAACTTGAACAAGACCTATATGAATGAAGTTATAGTTCCTGTCAGCGTGTTTTTTGAGCGTTTTAGAGGAAAGAAGATTTATTGTTTCAAAGGGGTCAGAAAGAGTAACATCACGTTCCTCTGTTTTGATAACATAGTCGGTTTTCAAAAGATTTTTGAAAAGACTAGATACATAGACCTCATCTTTTTTTTATTTTTGGGATTTGCCAATTGTTTATGGATTTTTGGAAATCTTCAATAGTGATTTCTTCACTATTGATGGGTTCTCTTTTTTCTGGGAAGTTCTGGGTAGAAGGAGATGAGAAAGAAGAAGCTCTACAAAAGAGATTATCCATATTTAAAATTTTGTCTTTTTATTTTGAAGAAACTTTCAAGGATTAACTGCCCTTAAACGCCTGTTCGTCGGCTTGACACGGGACTTACAACCCAGAAACTATTATTCTTGAAGATAAACTTTCAAGAATTTAAATATTTATAATCAATTTTATATATATATATATATATATATATTATACGTATATGTGTCTTTCTAGTGCAAAAAGATATTGAGCTAAGGGTTTGCGACTTGGTATGACCCAACACACTTGATAGAGTAGAAATTTGGGTTATGTGTCAGTGACTTGGTTTTTATGATGAAGGTTAACAAAAAAAAACAAAAACAGTGACATGTTATCACTCTAATTATTTATTAAGGCCCAACAATATCACAACAAGAAATTCCACTTTAATTTTCTCTAAGTCAACAATTTATGTATACTCACTAATAATAAACAAAAAAGAATACCAAAACTTCAGTCACCATCACCTTCACACCTCCTTTTCTTCTTGTATCCAAAGCTTGGAACATTGTTTCGTTGTGAACAACTTCGTGGAGCTTAAAGCATGTCTAAGAAGAAAAGCGGTCAAGGTAAGGACTTTTCCCCACACAAATTATAGTTAGACCGTTGGTTGGATGACATGAAATAAATAATCGTGATTACTTATATTTTAAAAGGAATAAATGTAGACTAATGTATTAAAATATTAAAACCCAAATTTTTGTTGAGATTGAATTGTAATATATGACTTCTATGGAGTAAAGTATTAAAGTTTATGCTATGTTGATAATATTGTAGTTTTATGATGAATATGAATTAAAGTTTGAATTTTTACCTTATAGGTGATAAAGTTTTAACTTTTATTATGTATATGAGTTGAAGTGTCAATTTTCTTTTTATATATGTTAAAATGTTAAATTTCTATGGCCTATTTGATATCAAGTTTATGTTTTTATGTATATGTGGTGAAAGTCATAATTCTTTACGATTATTTGTCAATAAATATATGATACTCATGATAAGGATGTGTGGTATGTGTTGTTATTAATATGAGAATAAGGTGATGATTTTAAAAATTAATTTTGAATGCATAATAGAAAGGAAAAGTAATAATGTAAAATTGTATATTAGCGGGATTCTGGCTAAGGAAAGACTTGGTTACTAAGTGGTCCATTGACCCACCACTCTTTCATGGGAACCCCTCTAGTGCACGAATTAATGTGTAACAATTAGATCATAGTGTCATCCTAATTAGATAATCTGTAGGAAGTATCGCACGTTGCGCAACCCGATCAGTCCCCCAAGGAGGAACTAACATGAGTGAAGCAATCCAATCCATGAATGCAATGGCCGCTGCGACGGCACAACAAGTTTCAATTCAGGCTCAACAGGCTGCAATCCAGACTCAACTTAATGTGTAGATCTAGAGGGACCAGATGGAGGAAGCAGCGGTTGCAACGAGAGGACTAACTGAATTCCGTCGACAAGATCCGCCAAAATTTAAAGGGAAGCATGACCCTGACAAGGTTGACCTTTGGCAGCAGGAGATTGAGAAGATATTTGACATTCTTCACTGCCCCGATGAAACGAAAGTGAAGTATACAACCTACTTACTAATTGGTGAAGCTGAATACTGGTGGCGGGAACGAGACAAATGATGAAAGGAAACCACGAAGAGGTGACTTGGGAAGTCTTCAAAAGAAAGTTCTTGCATAAATATTTTATGGAGAGTGTTAGGGATGAGAAAAAAGCCTAATTCCCGAGACTATATCATGGAAGTCTCACGGTGTCCGAGTATGCGGAATAGTTTGATTCCATAGCAAAACATTTTCGCTACTTCCTAACCAAATGGATGAAGAGTAATGTGCCAGAGGTTTGAAAGCGGGTTTAGGTATGACATTAAGGAGTCTGTTGGATCCCTAGAGATACGTCAATATCAAGTGCTAAAAGAGAAATGCAAAAAGGTGGAGATCATGAAACAAGGCCGCCTGAACAGATGTGCTATTGATGGACCGGCGAGACCTCAAGTAGAAATCGGCCACAACTTTATCATTTAATTATGGGGTTTTGTCTCTAAATATTACCTTTTCTCGGGGAAATGGGGTGCATCAAAATAAAGGCAAACATTTTCAACAACAAAAGCCTTATGCGCGCCCACAAGGGATTGCTAGAGATCGACTAGGCCCCCAAAACATCGGATGTTAGAGGCCTCAGAATCTAGCAGATAACCCAATGGGTATTGTTCGATGCTATCATTGTGGACAAAAGGGACATAGGATAACTGAGTATCCCAAAAGAACCATGATATGTTATTCTTGATAAAAACAGGCGATCTTGCAAAAGATTGTCGGGAGAAGGACAGTGCCCCAAGGTGAGTGTTTAATTGTTGGAAAAATACTTTTTGTGATATATGATTATGGAGTGACATACTCGTTCATTTCATTAGATTGGGTGGATTCACTCTAACCAGATGTCACTACCTTACCATTTAATTTACTGGTTACCCTCTCATCTGGAGAACCAGTAAAATGTAATTCGACGTGCTTGCAATGCTTGTTGATTGTGTTTAAAATGAATTTTAAGATCGATTTAATTTGTATTCCCCCGAAACATCTTGGTGTAATTTTTTGAATGGATTGGTTGTCTAGCAATTATGTCATGATAGATTGCGCCTGTCGAAATGTGATATTTCCAGATCCTGATATTTTGAAGTTCCTTTCGACCAATAAATTGAAGTTTTCTTTGAAGGGAGTAGTTCAAAAATATGTGTTTCTCATCAGTATGACTCCAAAGGTTGTTATCGATGAGATCCCAATGGTGAAGGATTTCTCTGAAGTTTTCCCACCTGACACACCAGTACTACCCCTAGTTCGCGACATTGAATTTTCTATTAATGTTATTCCAGGTATTGGACCCATCTCTATCAATTCTTACAAAATGGCCCCTTAGAGCTATCAGAACTAAAGAACCAATTAGAAGATCTTATTCATTTGGCCTAGTGTGTCACCATGGGGAGCCCCCGAATTATTGGTCAAGAAGAAGCATGAAAAGTCGAGATTGTGTGTTGATTACTGACATCTCAACAAGGTCACAATAAAAAATAGACACCCCTTACCCCACATTGATGACTTGATGGACTAACTCAAAGGGGCAAAGGTGTTTTCTAAGATTGTTCTAAAGTCAGTGTACCATCAGATTCAGGTGAAAGAAGATGATATATCGAAGATGGCCTTTAGAACACGTTATGGGCACTATGAGTACTTTGTGATGCCCTTTAGAGTGACCAATGCGCCAACTATCTTCATGGATTATATGATCTTTAATGATGACATCTTGATCTATTCCAAGAGCCGAGAAGAACATGAGGAACATTTGCGTCAAGCTCTACAAGTATTGAAGGAGCAACAACTATATGCCAATCTAGGAAAATATGAATTTTGGTTGGAAGAAGTGAAATTATGGGACATGTAATTTCTAAGGAAGGGATTATTGTCGACCCATCCAAGGTAGAAGCCATAATGGCATGGAAACAACCATAAATAGTCACAGAGATTAGAAGTTTTATGGGTTAACCAAATGTTTTGGTCGACGGGAATGAAGAAACAAGTAGCAAAATATGTGGCTTCGTGTTTGACTTGTCAGAAAGCCAAGGTAGAGCATAAAAAACCAGGGGGGCTACTAAGGTCATTAGATATACCAGTATGGAAATGGGATAGTATATCTATTGATTTTATGGTAGGATTCCTAAAGACTCAACGAAATTTTGACTCCATTTGGGTGATTGTCGATAGGGTTTGACAAAATCTACCCATTTCATACTCGTGAGGACTACTTATGATGTGACTATGCTTGCAGAGATCTACATTGACGAGATTGTTAGAGATATGAAGTTCATTTCTCGTTTGTGGGAAACATTACATGAGGCGTTGGGTACTTAGCTGAGATTGAGTTCGGCTTATCACCCTTAAACTGATGGACAAACAAAAAGGAATATTCAGACCTTGGAGGATTTTATGAGAGCATGTGTGTTGGATGCGCGAGGTAGTTAGGATAATATGTTGCCTCTAGTTGAGTTCACATATAAAAACAACTATCATGCGAGTATTGGGATGACACCAAACGAAGCTATGTATGGGCGTAAGTGCCAAACTCCCTTGTGTTGGTACCAAGATGGTGAGAACCTAATTGTAGGGCCAAAATTAGTAAAACAGACCACATAAAAAGTTCGTCTAGTCCAAGAAAGGATGAAGACAACACAAAGAAGACAAAAGAGTTATGCCGATCAACTGAGGAAACCGCTGGAGTTTCAAGTGGGTGAACATGTACTTTTGAGAGTGACAGCTACTACTAGAGTTCGTAGGGCACTGAATCAGAGAAGCTCACACCTAAATTCATTGGCCATTTTAGATTCTCCGACGTGTAGGTCTCGTAGCTTACCATATTTCCTTGCCTCTAAGTCTGACCAAATTGAACAACGTATTCCATGGGTCACAACTGAGGAAGTACATGGCCAATCCTTCCCATATTATCACACCAGATAATATTCAGTTGAAGGAGAACCTTTCATTTGTAATCCCACAACTAAGCATTAGAGATAGGACTACTAAGCACCTACGAGGCGAGGGATCGCCTTGGTCAAGGTGATTTGGGACAAAACGACTGGAGATGCACCTTGAGAATTAGAGGAAAATATGAGAGAGCTCTACCCTAATCTTTTTATGTCTAGCTAGTTGCGAAGAAGAAACTATTTTTAAGGGGGTGAGTATTGTAACATCCTCTAAATTTATTATTTAAAAATAATTAAAATATATCAATATTATTCAATATTAAATTACGTGTGATAATTATTTGTCTTAATGATATGCGAATAAGGTGATGATTTAAAAATTTTATTTTGAATGCATATGACATGATTCTTAGTGGGTTGTATGGAAATACATCTATTTGATATTATATCATCATGTCATGGCATATGCATCTTCGTGGGAGTTGCATTACTGGCAGGTTTGTTTTCCCCATTGGTATGGATGATCTTTATGTGTGGAAGTTGCCTTAGTGGCAGGTTTATAACCGGATAATATAGTTTTAGTAGTATTCGTTATGCATATGTTTTGATATACAATTTACAAGTTTGCACATTTTTTTATTTTAAATCGGATGTTTTTACGTTTATATGTTTTGTGTTATTCTTCTATATGTCTTGTGTTGGTTTGATGTGGATGATGAAAAAAAAAATGATTCTTACAACAACATTTTAAATACTAATGAGTTCGATGAGATTCAAGAGTAGATAATGAGTATTGACGTGTGGCGAATGTGGGGTAAACATGAGTTTTTATTTCAACACAATTTTCTAATAATATAGTTGTCCAATATTTTTAAGTTCTTTGAATATTTTGTCACCAACTTTTAAAATATATTAGAAATATGGAAGTGGTTCCCTTCCGTTAAGAATAATTGTCTTTACATTGTTTTAAATTTTGAATAAATATTTTCTTAATCAGATTATATAACGTGATTTTTACTAATTATTTAAATTAAATAAATGTTAATGTTAAGTATTTAAAAAAAACATTTGTAAACTTTTCTAAGAAATAAATATTATTTTAAGTAACGTTATGGATTAAAATAATTTGAGGCGTTACATCAGGGATGAGTTTCACTTCGAGTCCACCATTGGTTTCTAATGTGATTCTAGTTACTAAATTCCTTTATTGAACTACTACTGAATTCTATTTATTATTCTTGTCCTAATGTCTTAGTGACATAATCTTTAATTTCAAAGTAACCCCTAACTCCTCACTGGATTTAAGATTAAAATTAAGCTTTAGAGTATAAGAATTGTCTTATTAAACTATTACCACTGCAGATAATTCAATTGGTTTCATGACTTGCATCTTATCCCTAGACTACAATTGTTAGACATAAGTCCTCTTGATCATGATTTTGACATAATTAACAAACATACAATGTACATGCATCATTTGATAAAACTAACAGTTTGAACTAAGTAACATTTCAGGAAAAACAAGCAAACACTATACACTTGGACAAAAGCTTGGAACACAAGGAATCAAGCAAAATTGGAGGATGTGCTTGAGAAAGATGCAAATTTGTCTAGTGTTAATAGTGGTCATAGTATTTAACAAGTAGACTCATCACTATGGTTTCATACTTAATTATTTGCCAAAGTAAAAATGAAATCATAAAATAAGGAAATAAATCAATCAACTGATTAGTCAATTGAGTAATCAATTGGGCAATCGATTGTCTGACTCAGAATAAAAGTTTTTACAAAGTACATCGATTGGGAAATCGATTACTTAAAGTTTTTTTAAAACCTGAGTTCTGGTTTTAAACCAATCAATTTGACAATCGATTGGGACATCAATTGAGTAATCGATTTTGTAATTCACAGAACCAACCAGATACTGAATCAATCGATTGGCAAATCGATTGTGAAAAAGTTTTTCATCAGGGATGAGTTCTGTGATCAATCAAAATCGATTGGACAATCAATTGAATTAAGTTTCTTAAACTGCAAGTTTTGTCGCAATCGATTAGGTAATCGTTTGAAGGAATGAACTGGTTAATCATTTATAAGAAACATATTTCCTAGTCGATTGGCACATTGATTTCAACTAAATGGTTGAGCTATTGTAACAAGCCAAATCGATTGGCAAATCAATTGAAGTAAAATATCTGAGTCACTATGACTAGTAAAATCGATTGACGAATCGATTGAAGTAAATCATTTGAGTCACTGTGATCAGTTCAATCGATTGAAAAATAGATTAAAGTAAAGGTTTGTGTTACATGGAGAATTCAGCCAATTGCCAAATCGATTATCTTAATAAATATGAGTCGACTGAGTAATCGATTGTTTTGATCTTGTTGTTTGAACAAAACACCTATAATCGATTATTCAATCGATTCTGATATGAACTTAGCTTCAGTTTCTGATTTATGCATTAAAAGAATCGATTGGCAAATCGATTCATTTCTATATGTTCAAGATTCAAGAAAAACAAGAAACGCGATAATCGAATGGGCAATCGATTAAGCTGGTTTTAAACGATTATAAAATCGATTAAGAAATTGATTTAACTGTTGTTTTTCTGAACATATATAAACTAAATCAATCACAATAACTTTATCATTTTTTTTTCATTACACGTTTTCATAACACAGAAATCAGGAAAAACACTTTGAGAGAAATAATTGTAACCACACACAAAATACTCATTTGGCAAATTCCTTTTGTGTGAAATTCATATTGTGATTGAGTCATCATCATTAGTCCTCTTTTATCTTTTCTGTAAAAACTATCTGTAAAGAAAGTTCTGGAAAATCTAGTGGTGTAAACTGGTGACTATCTTCGTTGGTGCGTGTGTTCATCAAGAAGAAGTCTCACCTTGATCTCGTGAGGGTTTGGCAAGTAACTCTAGGGATAAGGTGGCGGTTTAATAGAAGTGAGTGAGTTGGATAGATAGGCCATGATTGAGCTGGAAAATCTGTAAAAAAAGTACTCAAGTCAATTCTATTAGAAAGGCTGAAATCTGGTTTAGATTTCAGGACTGGATGTAGGCTATCAAACTGATAGCCGAACCAATATAAATCCTGGTGCACGATTTTCTTATCTTTTCTCTTTATTTTGATGTTGCATGAATGCTTATTCTTGAATGTTTGTATTGGTGAATTTCTGTCTTGGTTAATCTTTTGAATAAGCATTGAATCTGTATTATTATATTGATAATACATGTATTTGTAAATCTTTGTTCTTGAATAAATTCTGTAAACTGTCATTGTTAACTTGGTTAATAACCTTGTAAAATTAGTGAAGTCATTTCATCTAATTTTCTAACAAATAGAGGCCATAATTTCTACAAATTGGCATTAAGAGCCTGATCTTTTAAGACGAACTCTCATAAAAGAAAATGACCTCTGTAGATTTCATAGGAGAAGATGCATCCTTGGCTAGGCCCCCTGCATTAAATGGGGCTGCCTGCATGTATTGGAAAGAGAGAATGTTAATTTTTCTAGAAGCATGTAGTCTCAATATACTAGAAGCAGTAATAGAGGGTCCATATGTGACTAATATAGCTGGCGCAGGTGAAACATTAATCCTAAATATTATAACCTCTGCCTTGAATGCTGATGAATTTTTTAGGGTGTCAAACTGCAAAACTGCCAAGGAAATGTGGGATACACTCCAAGAAACACATGAAGGAACAACAAATGTAAAAAGGCCCAGAATCAACACGCTAATGCATGAGTATGAGCTTTTCAACATGAAAAAGGAAGAGTCAATAAATGACCTACAAACAAGATTCACTCATATAGTCAATAATCTAAATGCTCTTGGTAAGGTGATTGATAATGAGCAGCAAATCAACAAAATCATGAGGTGCTTGACTAGAGAGTGGCAGCCCAAGATCATTGCCATTGCAGAATCAAAAGACCTTGGTAGCATGTCAATTTCCACACTATTTGGAAAACTAAGAGAGCATGAGATGCAACTACACAGGCTGAGAGAGACAGAACAAACAGATAGGAAAACAAAAGGACTAACACTGAAAGTTCAAACTCAAAAATTAAAGTTTGAACCAGAAGCATGCATAGACAATTCTAACAATGAAGATGATGAAGACCCCAAGATTGGAATGTTAGTCAGAAAATTCAAAAAATTCCTGAGAAATAAAGAAAACAAGTCAAGAAAACCACCAAACTCAAAGACAGATGACAACAAGATAACCTGTTTTGAGTGTGGGAAAACAGGCCACATCAAATTTGAGTGCTTCCAATTGTAGAACAGAAACAAAACTGTAAAAGCTAAAGGCAAAGAACCACAATCTACTAAATCTAGAAAAGCCTACATTGCCTGGAATGATAACGATGATGAATCCTCTGAATCTTTAGAAGAAGAAGAAGCTAATCTTTGTCTAATGGCCAACACAGATTCAGACTCTGATAGTGAGGTAAGTTCTACATCCAATCCTTCTTATGAAGAATTACATGACGCATTTAATAGGGCTGCCTACATGTATTGGAAAGAGAGAATGTTAATTTTTCTAGAAGCATTAGTCCAGATATACTAGAAGCAGTAACAGAGGGTCCCTATGTGCCTAAAATAGCTGGCGCAGGTGAAACATTAATCCTAAATATTATAACCTCTGCCTTGAATGCTGATGAATATTTCAGGGTGTCAAACTGCAAAACCGCCAAGGAAATGTGGGATACACTCCATAAAACACATGAAGGAACAACAAATGTAAAAAGGGCCAGAATCAACACGCTAATGCATGAGTATGAGCTTTTCAACATGAAAAAGGAAGAGTCAATAAATGACCTACAAACAAGATTCACTCATATAGTCAATAATCTAAATGCTCTTGGTAAGGTGATTGATAATGAGCAGCAGATCAGCAAAATCATGAGGTGCATGACTAGAGAGTGGCAGCCCAAGATCATTTCCATTGCAGAATCAAAAGACCTTGGTAGCATGTCAGTTTCCACACTATTTGGAAAACTAAGAGAGCATGAGATGCAACTACACGAGATGAGAGAGACAGAACAAACAAATAAAAACAAAAGGACTATCACTAAAAGTTCAAACTCAAAGATTAAAGTCTGAACCAGAAGCATGCACAGACAATTCTGACAGTGAAGATGATGAAGACCCCGAGATTGGAATATTAGTCAGAAAATTTAACAAATTCTTGAGAAATAAAGAAAAGAAGTCAAGAAAACCACCAAACTCAAAGACAAATGACAGCAAGATAATTTGTTTTGAGTGTGGGAAAACAGGCCACATCAAATCTGAGTGCTTCCAATTGCAGAACAGAAACAAAACTGTAAAAGCTAAAGGCAAAGAACCACAATCTACTAAATCTAGAAAAGCCTACATTGCCTAGAATGATAACGATGATGAATCCTCTGAATCTTCAGAAGAAGAAGAAGCTAATCTTTGTCTAATGGCCAACACAGATTCAGACTCTGATAGTGAGGTAAGTTCTACATCCAATCCTTCTTATGATGAATTACATGACGCATTTAATGAATTGCATGTTGAATATGTTAATGCAATCAAATAGTTAATTAGCACTAAGAAAATGCTTGAAAAACAATGCATGATATGTGAAGAAATTAAAAAAGATCATAAGGTGATTGAAGACTTGAATGAACATTTGAAAAAAGAATCACATGATAAATTTACTAGGTGTATGGAACTCGAAAGAACAGTTGAATCATTAAAATTTGATTTAGCAAAGTTTACAAGTAGTAAAAACAATCTAACTGTTCTTCTCAGCAACCAGAGAAATGTAAATGTAAAATCTAGACTTGGTTATACACAAAACAGAAATGCGAAAAAGAATCAGAAATTTGGTAGATCAATGAATATGCATGATATCTTCACTAAACCAAATCATAATTCATCCTCTGCTGTTTCATGTCACTTTTGCTGTAAAAAAGGACATTTTGCATTTAATTGTAAACTGAAAAAGCTTGCTAACAAGGGATGGAAACAAATTTGGAAAGTAAAGAAACCAATGTTTGAAACTAACCCACCAAGAACCAATTTAAGTTGGGTACCTAAAACCAAATTTTGACTCTGTGTTGCAGGTATGCTTGACATCCAAAATGCACTCATGGTACCTAGATAGTGGATGTTCCAAGCATATGACTGGAGACAAGTCAAAGTTCATGTCTCTACACTTAAAAGATGGAGGTTATGTTAAATATGGTGACAAAAACAAATGTAAGATATGTGTTGTTGGAGACATAGGAAATGCATCAACAATAGTCATCAATAATGTCCTATATGTAGAAGGTTTAAAACATAATTTGCTGAGTATAAGTCAGCTCTGTGATAAAGGTTTCTAGGGTAGCTCATATACAAATATATCACCTTAACAAACTATTAAGTAAGCAATTAGTTCTAGGACTCCCAAACAGAAAGTTCACTAAGGATAAATTGTGTGATTCCTGTGAGAAAAGTAAGCTAGTTAAGTCATCCTTTCCCCCAATAGATTTAGTAAAAACTAATAGGGTTCTCCAATTAATACATATGGATCTGTTTGTCCCATCTCAAATTAAAAGCTTTGGAGGAAACTTGTATGGTTTTGTGTTAGTAGATGATTACTCTAGGTATACTTGGACATTTTTTCTGGCTCACAAGAGTGAAGCCTTCTCAGTTTTTAAAAGATTTGCAAACTTAGTTCAAAATGAGGCAAACTAGAAAATAATGTCCATCAAGAGTGATCATGGTGGGGAATTCCAGAATGAATCCTTTGATAATTACTATGAACAACATGGAATTCACCACATGTACTCAACCCCAAGAACTCCACAACAAAATGGAGTTGTAGAAAGGAAAAATAGGTATTTCGAAGAATTAGCTAGGACTATGATTAAAGACTCAAATCTTCCTAAATATTTTTAGGCTGATGCAATAAGCACAACCACACATGTAATTAATAGAGTTCTAATTAGGCATATACTTAGAAAAACTCCCTATGAGTTATACAAAGGTAGAAAACCAAATATTTCTTACTTTAGAGTCTTTGGATGCAAATTCTTTGTATTGAATAATGGGAAAGAACATCTAGGAAAGTTTGACCCTAAGGCAGATGAGGGAATCTTTCTAGGATATTCATAATTTAGTAAGGCTTATAGGATCTACAATAAAAGAACTAAGACTATAGAGGAATCTGTTCATCTAAAATTTGATGAAATGTTTGCTGAAAACTTGAACAGCACTCCTCCAATAGTTGATGATTCTTTAGATGAAATTGTAGAATCTGATCCAAAAGAACCTAATGAAACAGTACCTCAAACTAACTTGGATCATATAGAACCTATAAGGGAAGATGACTTACCTAAGGAGTGGAAATTTAATAAAAACCACCCTATTGACAACATCATAGGAGAAATCTCAAAAGGAGTTGCCACTAGAAAATCACTTAGACACTTCTGTAATTTCACAGCCTTTGTTTCTCAAGTAGAACCTAAAAATATAAAAGAAGCTCTCTTAGACAATGAGTGGATAATTTCTATGCAAGAAGAGCTTAATCAATTTGAGAGAAACAAAGTTTGGATTTTAGTTCCTAAACCAGAAAATAAACATATTATTGGAACGAGATGGGTGTTTAGAAATAAAATGGATGAAAATGGAGTCATAACTAGGAATAAAGCTAGACTAGTTGCTAAAGGTTATAATCAGGAAGAGGGTATAGATTATGATGAGACCTATGCCCCTGTAGCTAGATTAGAAGCCATTAGAATCTTGTTGGCTTATGCATGTATCATGGACTTTAGATTATATCAAATGGATGTAAAAAGTGTCTTTCTAAATGGAGATATCCAAGAGGAAGTTTATGTTAGTCAAACTCCAAGATTTGAGGATCCTGCTTTTTCAAACCATGTTTATAAACTAACAAAAGCCCTCTATGGATTGAAACAAGCTCCAAAAGCTTGGTATGAAAAACTCGGCAATTTCCTCAAACAACGAAATTTTTCAAGAGGAAATGTTGATAAAACACTTTTTATAAAGAAACAAGGAAGATACATTTTGCTTGTCCAAATTTATGCTGATGACTGATAACTCTTCATCATATGCATAATTTTCCACTGTTTTAGTCTTATTTATCTTCAATCATCAGTTAAAATAAGGATTTATTTGATACATTCGGTTTATTTTTGTTCTTTGAATTTATTAATATGTTATGCTTGTATTTCAGTGATTAAGTATGATTTTTTCGTAATTTTACATTGCGTTTTGTTTCTAAGTGCAGTGCTGAATTTTGGTGAAAAATCAACATGATACATGTGGAGTATTTCAGCCCTATCTGGAGTTCTAGATGTCCAATTAGTGTCATTCCAAGTGCTAATGAAAGCTAAGATCCAATACTTACAATTTGTCTAACTTTGTATGCGAGGCCAGTCCTCAGTTGAGCTTATTTTTGATCTAGAAATTGAAAAAACAGCGAAAGCACATAGAAAGGCAGCTCAAGATAGGAGACAAAGGGAAAGACATTTAGTAGTGGAAGAAAAGGTTTTAGGTGATTCTGTCATACTAACTGAAATGGCCTAACCACCACCACCAGAACGTACTCTCGGAGAGTATGGGAATCGAAACAGAAATCGTGCTCGATTACCCATCCATCACCAACCGGTTACAATCAATAAGTTCGAAATAAGTCCTACTCTATACCGAGAGTTGAGGGAAATTCATTTTGCCGGTAGACATAACGAAGACGCCAACAGACACCTCACAAATTTCTTTGAATTATGTGAAACAGTGAAGGTGGATGGGTTGTCTGAAGAATGCAAGAAATTGAAGCTATTTCCATTCTCTTTGATAGATGATGCTAAAGAGTGGTTTCTTTCATTCCCCGCCGACAGCATCACCACATGGGATGATCTTGAGGATAAATTCTTGGAACAATATTTCCCCCCAGCCATGTTCATTAGAAAAAGGAAAGAAATCACCGGTTACAAACAGAAAGAAGGGGAATCTCTTCGTGACACTTACAGGAGATTCAGAAACTTACTAGCTGGATGTCCTAATCATTCCTATGACGACACTGCCCAAATGAACATATTTTGTAATGGCTTGAGGCCAAGCACTAGAATTATGTTGGATGCCACAGTTGGTGGTTATTTGAATTACAAAACCGCAACAGAAGCACGAAAGATTATTGAGATCATGGCATCAAATGAACAGATGATGTTGTATGACAGAAGTGGTGGGTCGACAAGTGGTGTAATGGAGTTGAATGTTATGGATGGATTAGCTCCAGGCAGGTTTATGTCGAAGATGGAAGAGGTTATCGCCACTGAGATCAAGAAAGGAATGGCAGCCCTAAATATACAACTCCAAGTGGCCCCTGTAAAATTACTAAAGCAGACTAGTTGTAACCTTTGTGGAGGGGCACATAAAACTGGAGTATGTGAAGCACGGGATGACAATGAGGTAGAAGAACTAGAACGGGTGAATTTTGTGAGTAATAACAACAAGCAGAATAACCCCTACTCGAATACGTACAACCCTAGTTAGAGAAATCATCCAAACTTTTCTTGGAGAGATCAACAAGGTGGATCTCATGGTAAACAAGAAGCTCATACAAACCAATTCCCACCTAGAAAGGCTGCTTGGGAGAGCGCTATAGAAAAGAGTCAAATGGCTATAGAGAAACTAGTTACAAGCACAAGTTCTTTCATTGAAGAGTCAAGAGCCGTCCAGAAAAATCACTCTGCATCAATAAAAAATCTTGAGACTCAAGTGGGTCCACTTGCTCAATAAATGGCACAAAGGACGTCCGGAAATCTGCCTAGTGACACAGTTCCGAATCCAACAAACAATGTTAATGCAGTGACCACGAGGAGTGGCAAAGTGAGGGAACCAGTACCACCTGAAACCAAACAGAGTAGAAGTACCTTGACTCCAACCCACCTGGAGGAAATGGTCACACCAATATCGGGTGAAGAGCACATCGCTATTGAAAACGAGGAAGAACCTGTGGTACAAAAAATGGAATCATTGCCAAAACCAGAAATTAGACTTCCATTCCCTCAAAGATTAAAGAGGGAAGAAACTGAAAAACAATTCGGGAAGTTTCTTGATGTTTTTAGAAAATTACAGATTAACATCCCCTTTGCAAAAGCACTAGAGCAGATGCCGACATATGCTAAATTCATGAAAGAGATTCTGTCGAAAAAAAGAAAAATTGGAGGAGAAACAGTTATGCTTACGGAAGAGTGTAGTGCTATACTACAAAGGAAGTTGCCACCGAAGCTCGCTATTGGAAATAGAACTTTTGGGAAAGCCTTGTGTGATCTTGGAGCTAGTGTAAGTCTTATGCCCCTTTCAATATACCAAAAGCTAGGCATCGGAAAATTTCGGTCTTATCTATTAGGATCGAAAGTTATTGTTTACACTGATCATGTTGCTTTGTGGTATTTGTTTACTAAGCAGGAATCAAATCCAAGGTTGCTTAGATGGATTCTACTACTACAAGAATTTGACATTGAGATCCGGGATAAAAAGGGATCAGAGAACACTGTGGCTGACCACCTATCTCGATTGGAGAAGGTCGAGGAGAATGAGGATATTAGACCGATTCGAGATCAATTTGCTGATGAGCACATCTTCGCCATTACCATGGCACCGTGGTTCGCCGACTTTGCTAATTTCAAGGTGGGGGGTACAATCCCATCTGATTTCACTTACCAACAACGAAAGAAGTTTATCCACGATGTCAAATTCTATGTATGGGATGAACCCTTTCTGTACAAAAGAGGAGTGGATGGGCTTTTGCGAAGGTGTGTGCCCGAGGAGGAACAAGAAAAGGTAATGTGGCACTGCCACGACTCCGAGTATGGGGGTCATTTCAGTGGTGACCGAACTGCAGCAAGAGTTCTACAATCGGGGTTGTTTTGGCCTTCATTATTCAAAGATGCATTCAACTATGTGAAGAAATGCGATCGATGCCAGCGCACCGGTAACATTTCAAAACGAGATGAGATGCCGCAAAATCCTGTATTATAAGTAGAAGTGTTCGATGTGTGGGGTATTGATTTCATGGGTCCATTCCCATTGTCATATAACAAAGTTTATATTTTGGTGGTAGTGGATTATGTCTCAAAATGGGTTGAAGCAATAGCTACTCCAACAAATGATTCGAAACAGGTTATCACCTTTTTGAAGAAGAACATATTCGCTCGTTTCGGCGTACCTCGAGCCTTGATTAGCGACGAAGGCACCCATTTTCTAAATCAGAATATGGAATACCTTTTGAAGAAATATAATGTGCGTCATAGAGTGGCAACCCCATACCATCCACAAACTAGTGGGCAGGTTGAAGTCTCCAACAGGCAGCTCAAACAAATCCTAGAAAAGACAGTAACTGCCTCACGAAAAGATTGGTCAACAAAACTTGATGATGCACTTTGGGCCTACCGAACAGCTTTTAAGACCTCCCTGGGTATGTATCCGTATCAAATGGTGTATGGTAAAGCTTGTCATTTACCTCTCGAACTTGAGCATCGAGCATTTTGGGCGACGAAGTACTTGAACTTTGACTTGGGCAAGGCAGGCGAGGAGAGAATTCTTCAACTTCACGAGTTAGAGGAATTCCGGAATTTTGCCTATGAGAATTCCAAGATATATAAAGAAAAAACCAAGAATTGGCATGACAAAATAATCAGATTCAAGGAATTCCAAGAAGGAGAACTAGTTCTCCTATTCAACTCAAGATTCAAGTTGTTTCCCGGAAACTAAAGTCAAGATGGTCGGGCCCTTTCAAGGTAATCAAGGTATTTCCACACGGAGTTGTAGAGTTGAAAGATACACACTCCGATCGGAACTTTAAGGTCAATGGACAAAGACTCAAATCGTATTTCGGGGAAGAGTCAAAACTTTCGATGGAGTCCATCCATCTGGACACAACTTGAAGAGTGAATTGTCAAGCTCAGGACACTAAACAAGCGCTTGTTGGGAGGCAACCCAACTTCATATCCTTTTCATTTTAGTTTGACGTCACTTCATTTAATTTCAATTTTAGCTTTTAATTACTAATTTTATTCATTCTTGATGATCAGTATAAGCAAGAAATCATAAAAATGTGTTAGGGGGTGTTTTTTTTTTTTTTGCTGAGAGGTAGCCAAAACGCGCCTGGAGCGCATGCCTCGCGCTTGAAGCACATTTTTCAGCGCTGATTCTATATTAGATGCGCCTGGAGCGCATGCCTCGCGCTTGAAGCGCATTTTTCAGCGCTGATTCTATATTAGGCGCGCCTGGAGAGCATGCCTCGCGCTTGAAGCACATTTTTAAGCGTTGATTCTGTATTAGGCGCGCCTGGAGCACCTGGAGCGCGCCTGGAGCACCTGGAGCGCATTCTTCATTTTCCAGCACTGCCTCGCGCGCGCCTGAAGCACGTCCCATGCGCTTGGAACGCATTGAAGGTTTTAAAACACTCCAAGTAAGTACAGCCCTCCCTCTTTCACAAAAACCCTCCCTCTTTCACAAACATCATTACCATTGAAGCTCACTCTCTTCACTCTCATCCTCAAGTAAGTTCCCCTCTCTTATCCAACATCATCCCATCCTCAAGTAAGTTTCCTCAAACTTCTAATAGCAACTCATTCTTGGTGACTGATGTATATGGGTTTTTCTCTTGTAAATGTGAATCTATGCTGTATTTTATACACTATGCATGCATGTATGTTGTTAATGAGATCGAATGGGGTTAATGGTTGCAAGATTGGGTATTTTTCATTCATTATTATGCCTGCATTCCAACTGTTTGCTAAAATGCCACACCCACTATGATGCCTGCATGCCAACTGTTTGATAAAATGTCATAACCACTATTGTGCCTGCATGCCAACTGTTTGATAAAATGTCACAACCATCATCATGCTTGCATTCCAACTGTTTGTTAAAATGACACAACCAATGCACATGCATTATTATCACTTAGAATGTTAGTGGACAAACTCATGGCCATGTATGATGTTATTTCTCCAAGGTCGACCGTACTTAAATTAATTATCTCTAACTTGGAATATTTTGAACCTTGGGGGTGATTACTTGTTTTGCAGGACCTAATGGCAACCTAACAAAAAGCAAAATGCACTAGGATTCCAGCAAACTATCCTGTTGAAACCAGCTACCCCAATCACTGCTAGATGGATAACAAAACACTATGATTCCAGCAGACTATCCTGTTGCCCCACCAGCAGCAACGCCAGAAGAGGAAAATATTGAACCACAGGAACCACATCACCAACCTCCATACCCACCCCAACTCTCTAACGAAGACAGAATCGGTAGATTGGAAACTATGATGGAACGAGTGATGATTGATCAGCGAGATAGACACGCCAGATTAGAATTGGGGATGACCAATCTCTATCGAGCATTCGCCTCTTCTCAACAGACATCGGGAGGCATGTTTTATGCTGATCTATTTACACCTCACTAGTACACAGGCGACCAGAGCGGCACAGGAGCAGATGATCTAAACGAAGATCCTTGAATTGCTAAACTAGAGAAGTTTTCTTTCTTTTGTTTTGAATTTTTTTTTTCTTTTCTTTTTCTCTTCTTTGTTTCTTTTCTCGTTTTGCTTTGTTTTAGTCTAGTCTATTTGCGTTTCTTTGTTTCTTCTTGTTTTCTTTGTTTGATGATGAAAAGTTGTAATAACTTGCACTTGATCTTAAAGTTTCTGTTTGGGATTTCGAAAGTTAAACTCTATTTCTTAGATTATGTTATTGCTCAAGTCGATAAGTCTCCCTAATGCACACATGCTTGATTACGAAATGGTTGCAGAAGGCTAATAGGCCATCAAGTTTTTCAAAAATACAATTTTAACTTTTCGAATGCATGTTTGGCATGATGTTGATTGTTCATACTCTTTCTTATTATCCTAGCTGTGAGCTTTTGAGCCTAAACACTTAAATTCTTTGTTGTGTGATTATCCAGACGTGTATTATCCCTTCTGAACTTGCACTAATTCTGACTTGCATCACTTGTAATTTATGCATACATTGAGGCAATTTTATTTGGTCGTTTGAGCCTTTCTAACTACCCTATGAAAATATCATCCTTTGCTAGCCCATTTGAGCCTTGCCCCTTTATTTCGGTTACTAGCCACATTACAAAACAAAAACCCTACTTCAATTACATCACCTTACTTGGAGTTAGGTAGAAAAATTTTGTCTTGTCTTGATCAAATTCTAAGTTTGGGGTTGCTCATGGGATAGCAACCTTTTAAGTTTGGGGTGGTGATTCTCACAAAAAAAATAAATAAATAAATAAATAAATAAAGAAAAAGAAAAAAGAAAAAAGAAGAAAAGAAGAAGAAAAAAAAAACGATAAATAATATCTTCTTGGTTCTTTTGTCAATGTTTGAGAATCTCTAGAATGAAAAGGTGAAGAAAAAAAATGGTAGAATAATTTGGAAATATATGCCTAACTCCAAGTAGTAAAGCCTACTATCCCAAAATGTCCTACCCTTACCTAAGCCCCATTACAACCCGAAAGTCCTTCAAAAATGTATGTGTTTGCTGCATTGTGATTGCTAACTAGAATTTTTTCAAGCCTATGGTAGCGTGATGCATGTTCTAGGATTTGAGTGATAAATTCATAACCCTTCTAAACACTTGAGAGAAATTTTGGTGAGCTTGTGTGAAGAGAGAGTTGAACTTGAAAAATGAATGCCAACGTGTACAAATCTTGTATTTTTTGTAAGCAACCATAGAGTATGATGGATGTTTTGTAGTAGCTAAAACTTTGAGAATTGTGTTTGATTTGAAATGAGAAATTGAGTTTAAGTTTGCTTTTAACTGCACCAAACATGAAATTAATTGTTGCTTAGGGACAAGCAATAGATTAAGTTTGGGGTTGTGACAACTCTTCATCATATGCATAATTTTCCACTGTTTTAGTCTTATTTATCGTCAATCATCAGTTAAATTAAGGATTTATTTGATACATTCGGTTTATTTTTGTTATTTGAATTTATTAATATGTTATGCTTGTATTTCAGTGATTAAGTAGGAGTTTTTCGTAATTTTACATTGCGTTTTGTTTCTAAGTGCAGTGCTGAATTTTGGTGAAAAATCAACATTATACATGTAGAGTATTTCAGCCATATCTGGAGTTCTAGATGTCCAATTAGTGTCATTCCAAGTGCTAATGAAAGATAAGATCCATATCTACAACTTGCATGAAGACACCGGGACCAAATTCAGACGCAAAAGCCAAGGAAAATGCACAATACGCAGACAGAAGATGTTGCGCGTCTGGGGCGCGCCCTGCGCGTCTGGGGCGCGCCCTGCGCGCCTGGAGCGCATTTCACAGGATTCAGCTCTGCCAACGCGCGCCCTGCGTGCCTGGAGCGCATGACGCGCATCAGCAATCATAAAAACGCTATTTTTTACTGTTTTATGGATCTTTTTGACTCTTGGGAAGTTGGGAGACTTGTGCCCTAGCATAGAAACTCAAAGACGGCCGTTTCTAACGCCATTGAAGCAGTTTTATCAAGAATCATCCATGAATCATTCTTGTAATTCTTCTTTAATCCTTATCTTTTGTATCTCTTTCATGAGTAACTAAACCCTATTTGTTAGGGATGAGTGTAACCAGATGAAACCCTTATTTTTCTGATTTGATTTCTAGTTATATGAATGAGTTTATTGAATTTTTTTCTCATCTCTGTGCTTAATGCTTTTTATTGCTTGATCAACATTAAAATGTTCTAAGATTTGTATTTTGAAACGGAAGTGGACTTTACAAATGCTTGAGATGAGAAATTCATGAATTTGTAGTCTAGGGATAGATGCAGGTCATGAAACCAATTAAATTATTTGCAAAGCAATAATTTACAAGAGAATTTCTATACGCTAATGCTTAATTTTAATCTTAAATCTACTAAGGAATTAGGGGTTACTTCGAAATTAAAGGTTCTATCACTAAGACATTAGGGCAAGAATAATAAAGAGAATTCGGTAATAATTCAATAAAGGAATTCAGTAACTAGGATCAAATTAGACACCAAGGTTGGATTCGAAGTGAAACTCATCCCTGACATTTTTCTCATTATAAAAGATCAATTTTATTATTGTTGTTAATTTTAAATATTATTTCAATCAATCTGGAACCTTTTTGTTCAATTTTAGTAATTAAATATAATTCAATAGTAAAACGCAATCCTTGAGTTCGACACTCGGTACTACCGTTTTATTATTACTTGCAACGATTCAGTACACTTGCTGAAACGCTATCAATGACATAATCTTTAGATCCACAAACAGTAAACTTTGCAAAGACTTTGAAAATGTGATGAAAGGGAGATTTGAAATGACCATGATGGGAGAATTGACTTACTTCTTGGGATTTCAAATCAACCAAAGCAAGAATGGAATCTTCCTAAGTCAAACCAAATACTGTAATGATCTATTAAAGAAATTTGGCTTTGATAAATTTAAATCCATTGATACACCCAGGAGCCAAGCTTGTCATTTAGATAGAGATGAGAAGGGAAAATCTGTAGATATGACCATTTTTATAAGCATGATAGGATCTTTACTATATCTTACAGCTAGTAGACCTGACATTATGTTTAGTGTCTGCATATGTGCTAGATATCAAGCCAATCCAAAGGAATCCCATCTAAGTGCAGTCAAAAGGATTCTGATTCTGATTTTGCTGGTTGCAAATTGGACAGAAAAAGTACATCAGGTACTTGCCAACTATTAGGGAACTCACTTGTATCTTGGCATGGCAAGAAACAAAACGGTGTCGCACTCTCAACAGCTGGGGCTGAATATGTAGCCGTTGGAAGCTGTTGTGCACAGATTCTTTGGATGCAACAACACATTTCTGACTTTGGTGTTGATCTAGGAACAGTGCCAACCATGTGTGACAATACTAGTGCTATAAACATTACTAGGAATCCTGTAATGCACTCTAGAACTAAACATATAGAGATTAGGCATCACTTCATTAGGGATCAATATCAACAGGGTAAGATCAAGCTTGAATATGTTAATAAAGCTGAGCAATTAGCTGATATTTTCACCAAAGCCTTAATCAAAGACAGTTTCTTCTTTATTAGAATGAAACTTGGAATTATTGATCACAATGAAATCTGATCCCTGTGACAAAATCGATTGAAACATCGATTATCCTGTGACTAGATAGACAAACAGCATTACCAAATCGATTGCATAATCGATTTATGATGCACAGTGTTTTAATTGTCAAAATTGAAAACACGATAATCGATTGCATAATCGATTTTCTAATCTCAGGTAGCAGTAAAGACTGGAGTATTCATTAATCCAATCGATTGGTCAATCAATTGAATTATTGGAAAATAGTTTAAAGAATCGATTTCATAATCGATTATTTTTCCCAGAACATCCAAAGATGTTAACATTTTCCAAACTCTAACCCGAGCATCGATCGGGAAATCGATTGAGCAAAAATTTTAAAACCTGGACTTAAATGAATCGATTTGGAAATCGATGCTGAGATGAGCAGTTTCTTGAACTGATATGAAAATCGACTGGGACATCGATTTAGTAATTAAACGGAAATCGATTTGGGAATCGATTTGAATTATGATTGTTGCAAAAAACTTTACTAGCCGTTGGAGATAATTATGACTGAGATCGTTCAACTCCCTACACTAACGGTAACTTAATCGATTGGGCAATCGACGTAGCATGCGCAAAGAACTTAAAACATAGATTGACTAATCGATTCGGAACAGGAATACTTAAACCCTAAATCGATTTCCCATCTCACTTTTCCAAAATTTCTCAAACTTCTCAAACCTTTTTGCTCTTTCTCTGTAATCTCTACATCTCTCATCATTCTCAAAAACCTCTAAACATCTTTAAATCTTACTAATGGCACGAGTAAAGCAAACCTCTGCAAGATCACCATCACCATCATCATCCTCAAGTGGAAGAACCCCATCACCTCCACCTACCTCAAAAAGAGTATCCATGAGGCACGAACTATGGATTTCTCTTACTTTGATTCAAATGGATTTACATTCCAAAACCACCTGAGATTCCATGGTTTTGAAGGTTTTCTCTCCTACTCCCTTGACATATATCCAAAACTCATTAAGGCATTCTATTCCACCTTCAAACTCACCAACACTGGCTTTGAATCTGAAGTAAAAGGAAAGAAAATTTCCATGTCCTTTGAGGAATTTTCTGAACTTTTAGTTTAACCATTCTATGGTGAATCTGTTGATGGAAGAATCGATTCGGATTCTACTGATGAAGCGTGGGAAACATCAGTAGACAAACATAAGGCAATTCAGGACATGATGATTGAGGGATTCGTTGAAAAGCTATCACTCCTAATCGGTCAAATGAAGATCCAACATCGGATGCTCATGTATGTACTAACAAGGATGTAGTTCCTAGATCGAGAAATCACGCAGTAGTCTAGAGGCTGGACATTACTTTACTTTGGGGATTGTTCAAGGAGCTCAAGATGAGTTGGGCTTGGATTGTTCTCATGAATATGTTAGAAATAGCTCATGGTAAGCAGCTGCTCCCCTACCCACAACTCATAACAAAGATTCTGAGACATTTCAAAGTTTCTATTGTCAATGAAGAATCTCTAAAAACAACTCTCAGTTTTGGAGAATCAATTGTAAATCAGATGCAATTGAGAAGAATCAACGGAATTCGGACAAGAGCACAGCAAAATGCTGAACAACCTGAGCCTGCTGAACCCCAATCCGAGGTTTTAGCCAAGTTGCTGGAATTCATAGAAACTCAGGCTGCTCATAATGCCAGAGTGGAAGCCTCTCTAAGGAAGCTCCAAGCAACTCTGAACTTAGATGTTTAGGATGTTGATGCAATACAAGAACATTTAGGGCTTAAGATGTCATTTGACGATATTATTGACATAGGCTGTCAAGCAACTGAAGAACAAAACCCCACCAACTTAGATAGCACTGAACCTCATGGTAAGGAGACACTTGCTAAGACTAATACAGCAGTCTCTCCTTCTCCCGTTGGTAATAATAAGGAACAGCCCTAGATTAGTTGCTTAGGATTTTGTTTGTTGGTTTGTAATGTTCTTTTATTGCTATGTAATATTTTGTTTGTTGTTGTGTAATGTTTTGTCCTGTTCTACCTTTTTGCATTCAATCACAAAGGGGGAGAAAATATTACGAATTTAACTTGTGTTGATACTATATTGATCTACTATATTGATCTACCTGATTTGATACCACTACTGATTTGCTGCTAATCTGTTAAACTTTGTGATAACTCTGATACTGTAGTATGTGACAGTTAGCTCTGATTGCTTTGGTTGAAATAGCTCTGATATTGTATACTGTAACTAAATCTGATACTGCACTACTAAAGTGATAAATTTTGTGTTGCTGCTCTAAAATTGATTATAGCACTCTGATACTCTGATGATAATCTTTAGTATTTTTTTAAGCTCTAAGACCCTGATACCAAAGTTTAATAAAGTGGAATAGCAAGCTATGATACTATACCTGAATGAATTTAGATAGATTATGATGTTGCTACATAAATGAATCATGAATTCTAAAAGTCAGCGGGAGTTTTTTTTTTCAAATAAAAGTAATTATAAATTTAAGTCTTGAAATGTAAAACACAAGTTAAAATTGTATGTTTGTCATTAAATCAAAAAGGGGGAGATTGTTAGACATAAGTCCTCTTGATCATGATTTTGACATAATTAACAAACATACAATGTACATGCATCATTTGATAAAACTAACAGTTTGAACTGAGTAACATTTCGGGAAAAACAAGCAAACACTATACACTTGGACAAAAGCTTGGAACACAAGGAATCAAGCAAAATTGGAGGATATGCTTGAGAAAGATGCAAATTTGTCTAGTGTTAATAGTGGTCATAGTATTTAACAAGTAGACTCATCACTATGGTTTCATACTTAAGTATTTGCCAAAGTAAAAATGAAATCATAAAATAAGGAAATAAATCAATCAACTGATAAGTCAATTGAGTAATCAATTGGGCAATCGATTGTCTGACTCAGAATAAATGTTTTTACTAAGTACATGGATTGGGAAATCGATTACTTAATGTTTTTTTAAAACCTGAGTTCTGGTTTTAAACCAATCAATTTGACAATCGATTGGGACATCAATTGAGTAATCGATTTTGTAATTCACATAACCAACCAGTTACTGAATCAATCGATTGGCAAATCAATTGTGAAAAACAGTTTTTCATTAGGGATGAGTTCTGTGATCAATCAACACCGATTGGACAATCAATTGAATTAAGTTTCTTAAACTGCAAGTTTGGTCGCAATCGATTAGGTAATCGATTGAACGAATGAACTGGTTAATCATTTATCAGAAACATGTTTCCTAGTCGATTGGCACATTGATTTCAACTAAATGGCTGAGCTACTGTAACAAGCCAAATCGATTGGCAAATCAATTGAAGTAAAATATCTGAGTCACTATGACTAGTAAAATCGATTGAAGTAAAACATTTGAGTCACTGTGACCAGTTCAATCAATTGACAAATAGATGAAAGTAAAGGTTTGTGTTACATGGAGAATTCAGCCAATTGCCAAATCGATTATGTTAATAAATATGAGTCGACTAAGTAATCGATTCTTTTAATCTCGTTGTTTGAACAAAACACCTATAATCGATTATTCAATCGATTCTGATATGAACTTAGCTTCAGTTTCTAATTTATGCATTAAAAGAATCGATTGGCAAATCGATTCATTTCTATATGTTCAAGATTCAAGAAAAACAAGAAACGCGATAATCGATTGGGCAATCGATTAAGCTGGTTTTAAACGATTATAAAATCGATTGAGAAATTGATTTTACTGTTGTTTTTCTGAACATATATAAACTAAATCAATCACAATAACTTTAACATTTTTTTTTCATTACACATTTTCATAACACAGAAATCAGGAAAAACACTTTGAGAGAAATAATTGTAACCACACACAAAATACTCATTTGGCACTTTTGTGTGAAATTCATATTGTGATTGAGTCATCATCATTAATCCTCTTTTATCTTTTCTATAAAAACTATGTGTAAAGAAAGTTCTGGAAAATCCAGTGGTGTAAACTGGTGACTATCTTTGTTGTTGCGTGTGTTCATCAAGAAGAAGTCTCACCTTGATCTCATGAGGGTTTGGCAAGTAACTCTAGGGATATGGTGGCGTTGTAATAGAAGTGAGTGAGTTGGATAGAGAGGCCATGATTGAGCTGGAAAATCTGTAAAAAAAGTACTCAAGTCAATTCTATTGGAAAGGCTGAAATCTGGTTTAGATTCCAGGACTGGATGTAGGCTATCAAACTGATAGCCGAACCAGTATAAATCTTGGTGCACGATTTTCTTATCTTTTCTCTTTATTTTGATGTTGCATGAATGCTTATTCTTGAATGTTTGTATTGGTGAATTTATGTCTTGATTAATCTTTTGAATAAGCATTGAATCTGTATTCTTATATTGATAATACATGTATTTGTAAATCTTTGTTTCTGAATAAATTTTGTAAACTGTCATTGTTAACTTGGTTAATTACCTTGTAAAATTAGTGAAGTCATTTCATATAATTTTCTAACATATAGAGGCCATAATTTCTACAACAATATCATGAATTTCTTATCTAAAGCATTCATGAAGTCCACTTCCGTTTCGAAATATGAATTGTAAAACATTTTAAAGTTCATCAAGTAATAAAAAACATTAAACACAGAGATATGAAAAATAATTCAATAAACTTATTCATATAACTAGAAATCAAATCAGAAAAATAAGGGTTTCATCTTATTTCACTCGTCCCTAACAACTAGGTTTAGTTACTCACGACACAGATATACAAGATAGAGAATAAAGAAGAATTATTGGAAAGATCCATGAATAATTCTTCATAAAATTCCTCCAATGGTGTTAGAAACATTCGATTTGAGTTTTTGTGCTAGGGCACAAATCTCTCAACTTCTCAACAATTAATATGATACATAGAAAGTGAGAAAAATGTGTTTTAATGCATTATGATGCACGTCACACGCTGGATTTGCGCTTCAAGCGCATTTTGACAGATTTGGTGGTGCAGAAATGTGGGCCAAGCACAGGTTTAGCGTTTTAGGCGCACAACATATCATGTCTAACGTTTACTACCTTTTTCTCCTCTTTTGAGTTTTAATTGGGTTATGTTCTCTTCACAAAAGTTGTAGCAATAGATAATATTTTTCATTTGTACTTGATTTAACTCTAATTCGACATGCACAACTCCAGATATAGCTGAAATACTCCACATAGGTCATGTTGATCCTCACCAAAATTCTGAGTTGCACCAGAACAAATAAATAATGCAAAACTACGGAAACTCTCAACTTAATGAAGGGAATAAGAACATAATCATTTTATTAAATCCAAGAACTAAAATATTACAAATAACTCCTAAAATTAACTCATGATTAAAGATAAATTCGACTAAAAACAATGAAAAATTTGCATGTGATGAAGAGTCATTAGTTCTAGTAAAGCATAATGAGTTTGAAATGAATATGGTTGGATAGCTAAAATCCTTTCTTAGAATTAAAATTGAACAAAGCTCTAAAGGTGTTTACATTGATTAAGATATATACACCAAATGATTTCTCATGAATTTTATGATGAATGAATGAAAACCTTTGCTCACCCCATGCATCCTACTTGTTCTATTAGAAAATATGTCATAGGTGAAAAGTTAGATCAAACGACTTACAAAGTTGTTTGTGAAAATTTCAATCTAACCCCAATGAATCTCATTTAACTGTTGTTAAGAGAATATATAGGAATTTATAACGTACTACCAATCTTGGTATATTTTATAAGAAATCCATGGACTATAAATTAACAAGTTATTGTGATGTTGACTATACTGGTCACAAGCTTGAAAGAAAAAGCACCAGTGGAAGTTGCACCTTTCTTGCTAAAGATTTAATTTCATGGTCAAGCAAAACACACAAAATAATTCCTCAATCCATTGTAGAAACAAAATACATTTCGACAACAAGTTGTAGCGCACAAATCTTATTGATGAAAAATCAGCTAGAAGATTAATAAATTAATGAGAGTAACATTACTATCTTTTGGAATAATACTTCTACAATTTGCTTAATAAAAAAAAATCATTTTTTACACTTTAGAGCAAAACATATAGAGATTAAACATAATTTTATAAGAATCTATGTCTAGAAGGGTATTTAAGATATTAAATTTGGGGGCACTAAATATCAATGGGCATACATTACAAAACCCATGGCTGAAGATAGATTCAACTTTATAAAATGAATTTGAATATTCAATATATAAAGGAATGACAACTCAAACTGTGCATTAGTTTGGCTCGGGAAAAATAAACCTTTTTTCCCGTCTAACAAATGTGTTTATTCTACCTCAATTAAAATAAGTTTCTTTTTAGTTACATATATGTCATATCTTTACTTACGGAATGGTCTTATTCCTTAATGATTTCGGGCTTCAGTCAATGATTCACAGTAGCACAGGTTTAAACATGAGGTTTGCTTTGACTTGGATAGACTCTTGACTCAACATTTGATAAGGATCATTGACATACTTTTTAAGCCAAAACACATGAAATACAACATGAAAACTAGACAGAAGTGATTGTAAAGCTAAATAATAGGTCACACGGCCTATTCATTGAGCAATTTGAAAAGGGCCAATGAATCTCATAATAAGCTTTTTAACTTTCAAAACTCTTCCAGCACCAACACTTGGGGTATATTTTAGGAATACATGTTCACCTTCTTCAAAATTTAAGGGATTCATCAGTTATTTGAATAACATTTTTGTTGACTTTGAGCCACTTTCTTGTTTTCCCGAATGTTCCTAATTTTTTCAGTGGTTTCTTGGATTTTTTATGGTCCTAAGACTCCTTTGTCACCTACATCTAACCAATAGAAGGGTGTTCTACATTTACGACCATCCCTATACTAGTGGTATAATTGTTCTTGTACGCAAATTCCATGAATGGTAAATGCATATCGCAACTTTCTCCTTCATCCATCACAAAACTTCTCAACATATCTTCTAATGTTTGGACTTACTTTTTAAGACAAAACACGTGAAATACAACATGAAAACTAGATAGAAGAATGTCCTATAAGTTTCCTATAAGTTATAAGTTTCCCAATCAGTTTAATGGTGGTAAGTAGTGCTAAGGTCCAAATGGGTCCTGAAGGCTTTGTGAAAGGTATTTAAAAATTTGGAGGTGTACTTAGGATCCCTATTTGACACTACTATAAATGGTATACCATGAAGTCTCACGATGACCTTTATATAGTTATTTTGAGGATATTGAAAGTAGTTTTGACTAGTACAAAATGAGCTGACTTGGTTAGTCTATTCACAATTACCTAGATGTAATCCAATCTAAATTGAATAGATGGTAGACCTACAATGAAATCCATGGCTATGGAATCCATTTTCCACTAAAGTACTTTTAATAGTTGTGGCATGTTGGGTGGACTTTGCTATTTTATTTTACCTTTTGGCATGTTAAATATTGAGCCACTAAAGTTGATTTGTTTGTTTTCATGCACATTCAATTCAATCTTATGGCCTTCTACCAATATCATTCTCTTCAACATTTGGTACACAAATCCTACCTTGAAAAAGGATAACCCCATATTCAGTAACACGTTTGTGCTTGTAATTCTACATCTAGCTCATGGAACCTCTTAATATGGGTTCTAAGGTCACTAGAGATTTCTAACTTGCTTAATGTAACACCCCAATTTTTAACAGCACGAATGTATTTTTTTTTCAAAACAAATTCATAAAAACAAATAAATAAAGAAGGAAATATTTTTGGATAAATATTTAAGTCGTAACATAACGACAAAGTCAACAAATATTTACAAGCAGCGGAATAGTTTTTGAAATCAAAATCAAGAGTATTCAAACATCAAAATACACTGGGGCTATGAGGCCTATTAGATATAGATCATACCCCTGGGGTATTCTCGGCCGACACCTGTACAAAAGCACTGCCCCAAGTATTTTAACTCCCCACATCACATCAAAAATTGGTAAATGGAACCCATCAAAATAAAATGTCAAGCTGACAATATTGGTTTAGGTACAATCTTCCAAATTAAAATAAACACAACCCAAAAAGAAAGACATCTAGTCCCTATACGTCAACCTAATATGTTCATTCAACAAAAAACTATACATCCTGGATGATCTTAACATGCCTCGCAAGATCCTCCTAACACAGCTTCAGTAAGGTGTGTCCAACTACATTCCCATCCCCAGGGTACTAACCGGTTGGAAGATCCTGGTTCTCATCTGAGGGCAAAGCCCATATTTCCACAATAGTTGTAAAGGGTCACCAACCGAACTTAACAATTAACACATAACATTTAAGTTTCTAAATGCACAAAATAACCTTTCAGCTTAGCATACACCTTGAAAGGGTTCCCATATGCCAAACATGCATAAACAAAGTGGAACAATGAAGTTTTAAATAAAATAGCACTGCTGTATTTGAATATAGCATCTCTGTATTCGAATACAAGGTTTTTTCATAAGTCAGCAGCAAAAACAGCATCTCTGATTCGAATACAGCTTTTGTATTCAACTACACATAAGTCAGCAACAAAAACAACATGTATGTATTCGAATACAGCCTTTTGTATTCGACTACACATAAGTCAACAGCAAAAATAAGATGTCTGTATTCAAATACAACCTTCTATATTCGAATACACATCAGCAAACAGCAGAAAAACAGTAAAATTCAGCTTTTAAAAGGGTTTCGATATCAATCAACACTTACGCACAAATCCAAACAATCACACTTAGCAATTATAGCACAATCACCATGACAACTTGAGTTTCAAAAAGGTTTTACAATCAATCACACTTACACACAAATCGAAAACATTCACACTTAGCAATTATAGCACAATTAGCATGAGAACTTGAGTTTTGAAAAGGTTTTGCAGTCAATAACACTTCCACACAAATCCAAAACATTCACACTTAGCAATTATCGCACAACCACAACAACCACTTCAGTTCAAACACTCAATCATAATTTTGAATCAAACATGACTCGCGTACCAAACACCCTAATGCAATGCGTATATGCCTAAATGCATGGACTCGGAATTCCAAACCAAAACCATCCTCGAAGGGGTGTAAATCATAATTGTATCGCTTATCACAGTTGTTATACTAATTATCAAGGTGCCACCCATCACAGACCCACATGATTTACTAAAGTGTCGCCTATCACAAGCTTTACACGATTTTCTAGAGTGCAATCGCTCACAGATCAACACATTCTAGAGTGCAATCTCTCACAGATTAGCACGACGCCATAATCCCCGTAAGGATAAGGTGAACCAACAAGTCACATGGAATCATCTCGTGGCCCATCCAGTCACCACTATCACCATGGCCCATCAGGTCACCATGTACAATGAAATGCATGAGCATACTCTGACTCTATCCACAACAATCATTAAGTAAATGTAGATATTAAAAGATTCTCCATTTTTAATACTCATTTAACTCTAACGATTTTCACGATAATTATTAAGTAAACACAAATATTAAAAGATTCTCATTTTTAATACTCATTTAACTCTAATGATTTTCAAATTCCACACAGATCATACTCAAACATATTCTCAAATTCAATCCACAATTCACACCAAATCACATCAATTCATTTTTCCACAAAATCCACCCAAATACATCTCACAATTTATAATATTAACTATGAACATGTCAAACACAACAATCACAAATCACCACAACCCACCACTCAAACATATCAAATTTCATTTCCTCAAAACCACACATAAATTAGTTAAATTCATTTTCCACAAAACACTCATCAATATCACCAAAAACCCAACTTAAAATTTCACCCATGATAGAATTAAATTCATTTCTCCCAAATCTACAATTCAACCCTAACAAATTTGTTTTTCACCCAACCACAAATACGTTCCTAAATGCAAACTAAAAGTTTGGAATGAGCCCTTATCTTAACGGTAGCTTTAACGAACGATTACGGTACCACGAGTAATTCCAATAAAATTTCCGCTCGCAACGTTGCTTCCAAAGTTAGTTCACGAGAACCGTAGCGTGGAGGTGAGCAACTTTCCCTTCTATCTCTTCGCGAAATGAAGCTTGGATCTAGAAGAAAAATGGAGTTTTTAACAAAACTGTCCGATATAAAATTCTTCGCAACGTAAATAATTTATTTTTGGCATTTAACTCACTAAATACCAAAAACTGGGCTAAAAGCCTAAGAAATTCAACACAAAATACCCTAAAATTGGATAGTTTAGGTTGTAAAATTAAGGGTCTTACACTTAAGCGAATTCCATTGTCTAAATGAGTCCTTTTCATGTTGAGATTTCTAAAAACTTTTATCAAATTCATTTCTCGAATCATGAAGTGAGAGAGATAGAGTGATTTTATCCAATTTATTGTTTAGAGTTCGAAATCAATTCTCATATTCCAAATCCTATTAAAAAGGATGGTGAAAGTGTGCAAACACGAGAAGGAGGGTTGAATTGTGTTTATCTAATTGAATACTCTTTTCTTAAGTTTAGTTATGAATTGGTGACTTCAACAATTTACTAATTTGAGGCGGCAATAAAACAAATAATGCAGATGTAAAGACAACACACAAGATTTTATCATTGTTCACCACCAACTTTGTAGCATCGTCCAGTCCCCTCACACAAAAGGATTTATCCACTAATTTAAAAACATTGAATTACATAGCACCTGACCCTACAAGTCAGTCTTCTCAAAACAACTTGAACCTACAAACTTTTTATGGCAAGCCACACGTTAACACTACAAACTTTTTAGAGCTTCAGTTTAGTCCCTTGTGAATTATGAATTGTACCTTCATTTTAGCTTGTTAAACAAATACTTCTTTCGAATAAAATTATTAAAGATATCTTTTGATTATATGATCATTAGCCAATTCTTTATTTCTGAATCTGATATGAGCAATTCTTCCAAAAAGATATGATGCGTTTTTTCTCCATATTTCTTTTGGTAGTTATTAAAATAAGTCTTCCTTCATACTCTTGATTGGATTTTAAGGCACAAAATTTCCATAGAAATAGGTTATATTTAGTATTTTGACAATTTGTCATAGTTGTTGACTTTTCTCCATCGGAACAATGACTTGATTATTGGAATTAGATGTTGTGTTGCTTGAATAATTTTGTTAGAGGAAAAACGGCGTGACTTAGAATTAGTGGAATGGTTAACTTCTCCTTTAATGCATTATCAAGGTCGGTGCAACTTCAGAGGCTGCTTATCTGTAACACCTCGGCCATTCTCGTTACCGACTGTGCTGCCTCATAATCTTCTCGCCCCCATAACCACTCAGTTGGAAATAACGAGTTTTTGCCTTCTGTGGAATTTGAGCCCGGTACCTGGGGGATAAGTACCGCCTCCACGCAGATCCCACTACTGGGCTCGAATCCCACAGAAGGAAAAAACTCACTATTTCCAACTGGGTGGTTAGAGGGGGCGAGAAGATAATGAGGTAGCACAGCCGGTAACGGAAATGGTCGGGGTGTTACATTATCAGAGGCAACATCCTAGAACATGTTACAATTATTAGAGCTAGCGGAACATGAGCTTCAGTGACATGCTTGAACAATAGCTTAAAATTTCAGAGTATTATGTTATAAATTTGTGATATGTTTATGTGATGATGATGAGTTATGATTGATGATTGTGATGTTATTAATTTGTGATAAATTTTTTGAAGTAATCCCATAGTTGATGAAATAGTGATGATTCTAACTTGTGCTAAAGATAATGCTCTTAACGGAGTAGTCTAGGTCAACGAGGGGACAAAATAGATTTTGATCATTTTTGAAGTGGTGAATATTTTTTCATTATATAGGTAGGACCTAACAAGTCTAGTGATTTTGGGAAAGTACAACTGAATGAACCTGATCGTAGCGGTCTAATGTTGAGCCTTAAGGCAAGATTTGTAGACCTTAGAGGTATTCCGATGGGGAATTCGTAGGTGACCGGGATGTAGCCCTCCAAATGTCGGGAGCTACACGGAAACACAGTTTACCTCGACTGTCACATATATGTGTCTCGGATTGAGTTGAAGGGATCTATGAGGACACAACCAACTTGTGTGGTGGCATTGTATCTAACCTCCAAACCAAGTACTTCAAAGTTAGAAAGGTACCAAATTATGAAGAAGTATAGTCTAAGATCATGCATAGCTTTGAATTTCTTGTGATTGTTTTGTTATGATTAATATGTATTGTATGCAATAACAATTTATCTTAGATGATTTAATATTATAGTGAAATGTATTGATTTTTCATGAATGATTTTGATTATATAATGTGATATTTTTCTTGAGGAATGTTTGTGTGATGATGCAGTTTTATTATGATTAATTGTGTGTTCTTCTTACTTATATTACACTATCAACATGATTTTGAAACTAATCTCCTTTATTGTTTGTGTTTGACTAGCTTTGCTCTTCTTTTTCAAAATCGTAGTTATTATAGGTTAATGAGTCTTGAAGTTCAAATTTGGGAGAAGTTTCACTCTTATAGGTGATATCGAGAATGAGAGTCATAAATTGTATTTTACTTATTTAATTAGAAACAACTTTTGCATGAAAATATTATAAGTCCTAATAAGTTTTTGGAATTAAATTAACAAATTATAGTTAAATCAAGTTTGTGGAGATTGCACTGTTTTACTGGAGAAAAAAGTTTAAAGTGTTCCTTTTGTATTTTGAGAAATGTGATATTCTAAATAACATGTAAAAGTACCTATTTCCTCTAAAAGAGGTTTTATTTATCCAATCAAAATTTGTATAAAAATATGGTATAAATAATTATGTATATTTTTTTAAGGTTTAGGGTGTCACACAAGTTGTAGATGGTGTAGCTTCTAAAACTTAAGGTTAGAAAAAATGGCATAATAGAAATATAAGATTTTGAGCCACAATCTCAATGTTTTGTATATTTAGAAAATTTATTCTACAACATATTTAACAGTGTGCTGAATGTCAAAAGCAAAATAAAAAATAATGACAAGGCTAGGAAGAACATAACTTCATACTGCAAATGACATGATTTGTTATTGGTGGAATACACTAACTATTACACTCTAAAGCCCTATGCGAATTAAACTATATCCACACAAGTGCCAAATCATTTTGTCGTCGGCTAAAAGAAATAAAGATGTTAGACAATTATTCTTCTAATCTAGCAAGATGTACCAATGAGGAAATCGAAAGGATGTATAGGATGAGAAGTCATGATAGTCATGTTTTAATGAAGTTTTTACTTCATGTTTCCTTTCATTATTTACCAAACGATGTATTAAACTCACTGATTGATGTCAGTTAATATTTTACGATTTTGTATTATGCAATGCTCAAAGTAGAAGTTCTTATGAAGATGATGAATAGTGAATTGAACAAAAGAAAAGGGGGTTTGCATTGTCTTTTCTTAACTTAATTTTTTTCTCTTTAAAACAAATACTTATTGAAAAACAGAAATGAGATAAGGAAGAGAAACACAACACTAATTTATCATGGTTCACCACCAATACAGTAGAAATATCTAGTCATTCACTCTAAAGGATTTAATCCACTAAATCAATTGAATTTTCATATATCTACTAAAACATCTTCTAGTTAAACTGATTGTATTCAAGTCTCCTAACTTTCTAGCTTAGCACAGTCAAGTTGTTGTAGACAACCACTACTAGTCTTGGTTATTAGAAAGTAGTTTTAGGTTTTCTGAAAGGCTCTTACAACATAATATTAAAATGTTATTCACTAAGAAGGTAAAAAGTATCACAGTAAGTATAGACTTTCTCGAGGTTTGGTATAAGTTTGTAATATTTTTGTGTTTATATTTTCTTGTTGCCTTTATATTAAGAATTTTTACAATAATTAGGGTTTCAAACCATTGTAGTGATTTGCATAAATTCCACGATGATGTATGATTTATGATAGTAATGTTACAAAATTGTGATAAATTTATATGATGATGATGATGAGTTACAGAAATGTCTAAGGTTCTTCCTAGTTGCAACTCCTTTTGAGATGTCTCCTATAATTTTTTCTATAGGATGGTTTCTGTTGAACTTCCATTCCCTAGGTAGGTCATCTTCTCTAATAGGTTCAACACAGTCAAGGTTAGTTGGAGGTTCAAGTTCAGTAGGTTCTAATGTTTCAGATTCTACAACTTTATCCAAAGAAGTATCAACTATAGAAGGAGTATTGTTCAAGTTTTCAGAATATAGTTCATCAAATTTTACATGAACTGACTCCTCTATGGTTTTTGTTCATTTGTTGTAGATCCTATAGGCCTTACTAGTTTGGGAATAACCTAGAAAAATACCCTCATCAGCCTTAGGGTCAAACTTACCTAGATGTTCTTTGCCATTGTTCAGAACAAAGCATTTGCATCCAAAGACTCTAAAGTATGAGATATTTGGCTTTCTACCCTTGTATAACTCATATGGAGTTTTTCTAAGTATTGGCCTAATCAAAACTCTCTGATACATTGAAATCAAACAAATTCTTGTCAATTTCACAATGGCTCGTGTTAAACAAACATCATAACAATCTCCTTCAACATCTTCTTCATCAAGTGGGTGAACTCCCTCACCACCACCCACTACTAAAAGAGTGTCTATTCCTACTCATAAGATTTTGGCCA
The DNA here is from genome assembly GCA_037974835.1 of Cicer judaicum. Taxonomy (NCBI): domain Eukaryota; kingdom Viridiplantae; phylum Streptophyta; class Magnoliopsida; order Fabales; family Fabaceae; genus Cicer; species Cicer judaicum. Next base: position 7,811,038 of record JBBPBS010000629.1, on the reverse strand, counting down.
AGGACAAGGGAAAGGCCATTGCCACTAATCAAGGAAAATCAAAGAAGCGAAAGGAGCCTCCAACTGAGAAGTTGATGGCTGATGCTATGAAAGACATAGCACAGAAAAAGAAGAAAAATGTCTCTTCTCCTCCACCGAAGAAAGCTCAAGCTGTTAAGGACAAACAACCTAAAGCTCAAGTTGATCTTCCACCTGCCTTCATAACAAGGAAAATCCATGAAGCTAGAACCATGGATTTTACCTACTTTGATTCAGATGGTTTTACTTTCCAAAACCATTTGAGGTTTCATGGTCTAGAAACCTTTTTATCAAGCTCCCTTGACATCTATCCAAAACTCATTAAAGCCTTTTATTCAACCTTCCAACTTATTGAGATTGGATTCAAGGCAACCGTCAAAGGCAAGAGAATCTCGATGACATTCGCGAATTCTCAAACTTGTCTGGACTATCATTTCTTAGCAAATCCATTGATGGAAGCTCTGAAGCTCATGCTGCTGATGAAGGTTGGGAAGCTTCACTGGATAGGCACACTGTCGTACAAGACCTGATGATTGAAGGGTTTGTGGAAACTGTTTCACTACCAATAGGTCAGATGAAGGTTCAGCAAAGGATGCTGATGTATGCTTTAACCCGGATGCTAGTACCACGATCCGGAAACCATGTTGTTGTCCAAAAGATGGACATCATACTACTATGGGGTCTATGCAAAGAGCTCAAGATGAGCTGGGCATGGATTGTGCTTAAGCACATGATGGAAGCAGCTCAAGGCAAGCTGGTGCTTTCCTACCCCGAGTTGATAACTAAGATTCTGAGACATTTCAAGGTGTCAACTGTTAATGAAGAATCTTCAAAAACCACCCTCACATTTGGTGAAGCTATTGTTAACCAAATGCAACTGAAAAGGGTGAACGGAATTTGGATAAGACCTCAACCAAATGCTGAACCAGCTCAACCACATGTGGAGCATGCTGAGCAAGTTGAAGCCCACTCTAGAATATTGGCCAAGCTGTTGGAGTTGATGGAAACTCAGGCAGCTCACAATGCTAAAGTGGAAGCCTTCACTAAAAGAATGGAAACTTCTCTGCGAAAGCTTCAAGCTACTCTGAACACTATTGTTCAGGATGTGGATGCGATACAAGAACACCTAGGCCTTAAACTGTCTTTTGAATACGTTGCGGATATAGGCCGACAAGCAACCGAAGATCCAAATCCTATAAACTTAGATAGTGATGATCCTCATGGTGAGGAGACACCTGCTGAGGCTAATACAGCGGTCTCTCTTTCTCCCGTAGATAATAATGAGGAGCAGCCATAGTCTAGGAGTTTAGGATTTAGTTTCCTTGTTGTTTTGTTATGTTCTGATATGATTTGTAATATTCTGTTTATGAATGAATTATATTTTTGAACTATTCTCACCTTTTTATACCTTTTTGTATTCAATGACATAGGGGGAGAAAAATGTTAGAAATTTAAACTTGTGGTTCATATCCTGCTCGAATAACATGTGTTACAACTTAGTGCTAGCTTGATTATTTTTTATTTCTGTTTGATAATTCTGATATCACAGATTTTTGCTCTGATAACATGTGCAAGTTCAAATATGTGAGGTTTTGATGCTCTAATACCAGTTGTTGTATGCTTATGTTTTGATACCAGTTATTATGCCGCTGCCAATATGTTAAACCTTGTTCTAATACTGCACATTGTAGCAAAATCTATTGTTGCTATCTATTTTATATATATATATATATATATATATATATGCTCTAATACTGCACTCTCTGAAACCATAATTTTCAAAGAAGCTCTGATACTCTGAAATTGATTTAGTACTCTGGTACTTTGATGATAATCACGTATGCAAAATTTCAGGGGGAGCTTTCATGTTTTTTATTATGATGATGTGTCTTGAAATGTAAAACTCATGTTTAAAATTGTACATTGTATGTTTGTCAATGAATCAAAAAGGGGGAGATTGTTGGAAATAAGTTCCCCTGATTATGGTTTTGACATAATTAACAAACATACAATGTTCATGCATATTTTGATTAAGCTAACTGTTTGAACCAAGTTACATTTCAGGAAGAAACAAAGCAAACACTAAACATATGGACACAAGCTTGGAACACAGGGAATCAAGCAAGAAGTGGAGAATGTGCATGATAAAAATGCAACTCTGCTTAAGTGTCATTAGTGGTTGTATTAATTAGTTATTAGACTTGTCAAATATGATTTCATGCATAAGTATTTGCCAAGTTAAAATGAATTTTTAAAATGAACAAAGTAACCAAATCGATTAGCTAATCAATTGATACATCCATTGGGCAGTCGATTGATTAACTCAGAATCAGAGTTGTCACTAAGCCAATCGATTGATAAATCGATTCTTTAAAGGACCTTAGTGAAACCTAAACTCTGGGTATAACTCAATCGATTGGACAATCGATTCATGCATCAATTGAGAAATCGATTTTGTGACTTACAGGGGCAAGCTAAAAACCTTGCAAATCGATTGGCAAATCGATTTCGCGTATTTCTTTCATCAGACTTGACCTCTGTAATGAACCAATTGATTGGACAATCGATTGGGCCATCAATTGATTAATCGATTTAGTGAGTCATAGAGACAACCGTTTTCTAATCCAAATCGATTGGCAAATCGATTGGATAAAAGCTTTTTATAAGTCTGTACCTCTGTGATAAATCAAATCGATTGAGACATCAATTGAATTTTGTTTCTTGACTTGAAAAATATATACTAATCAATTGGGATATTGAAATGATTAATCACATATCAGAAACTAAGTTCCTAGTCGATTGGCAAATCAATGTTTTCTAAATAGCTAAGTCACTATAACAATTCAGATCGATTGGTAAATCGATTGGAATAAAACAGCTGAATCACTGTGACAAAGCAAATCGATTGACGAATCGATTAGTGCAAATATACTAGAGTCACTGTGATCAGTCCAATCGATTGACAAATCGATTGGAGTAATTGTTTTAGTTACAGACCAATTGCCAAATCAATTATGATGGAATATCAGTCGACCACATAATCGATTGGTTTTGATCTCATTGTTTGAACAAAAGATCTCAAATCGATTACTCAATCGATGCTGATATGAACTTGCCTCTGTTTTCTGATTTGTGCATTAATAGAATAGATTGGCAAATCGATTCATTCATATGTTTTCAAGATTCAAGAAAAACAAGAAACACGATAATCGATTGGGAAATCGATTGGAGTGTTTTAAGCCTTTATAAAATCGATTGGTAAATCGATTGGACTGTGTTTTTCTGAAACATATATAAGCTGACTCAAATAACTTTTTCTCACAACTTAAGAATTCATACTCAGAACTTTGAGAAAAACTTTGACAACCTTTGTACTACTTTGAATACACTTTTTCATAACCCAGAGATTCTGAAAAAGTACTTTGAGAAAAAGGCTTGAAATCACACTAAACACTATCTTGGAAAATACTCATTGTGTGCATTTCATAGATTGATTGAGTCTCATTTACTGTTGATTGTTGATCTTGTGTAATCTCTGTAAACTACGTTTTGTAAAGAAAGTCTTGTAAAAACCCAGTATTGAAACTAGTAACTATCTTCTTTGTTGAGAGGGCTCATCAAGAAGAAGTTTCACTGTGATCTTGGGAGAGTCTGCTGAGTGACTTGAGGGATACGGTGGTGAGCAATAGAAGCAAGAGAGTTTAGTTTTTGGATAGATAGGTCGTGAGAGCTGGACAATCTGTAAAAATAACTCTAGAAGATTCTATTGAAAGAAAGGCTGAAATCAAGTTGATTTCGGGACTGGATGTAGGTTGTCTTACAGACGACCGAACCAGTATAAATCTTTGTGTATCACCCTCTTATCCCTTCTCTTTTATTTCTATATTGTTTGTTTGATTAATCTTGAATGCATGTGATAGCAGAATTCTGATTTGTTTGATATTACTTGAATGGTTGAATTTGCATGCTTGTATCTTGATTAATCTGTTGAACAATTACTGTATATGCTGCATTAGTAATTAGACAATACATGTAATTGTGATCCTTCGCCTAGAAACAATTCCTTGAGACCGTGATTGATCTATTGTTTAATAAAATTGATTTTTGTTAAACTGTTTAGCAATCTTGTGAATTTTTAGAGACTGTCATATACATAATTTTAGCATTAGAAGTCATATATTTCCTACAATAAATTTATGATAAGTTTTTGTGATGATGATGATGTATGATTGATGATAGTGATGTTATTAATTTGTGCTAAGAATTTTGAAGTAACCTCATAGTTGATGACATAGTGATGATTCCAACTTGTGCTAAAGATAATGCTCTTACTAGAGTAGTTTAGGCCAACAATGGGAGAAAATAGATGTTGATCATTTTTGAAGTGGAGTTTATCTTGTTCTCATAAAGGTAGGATTTGACAAGCCTAGTCATGTAAGGGAAGTACAACTGGATGAGTTAGATCGTGGCAGCCTATTTTTGAGCCTTAAGACAAGATTGTTAGACCTTGGAGGTATTTGGGTGGAGAATTCCTAGGTAACATGGAGGTAGCCCTCTAAATTGCGAGAGCTACCATGAAACACACGTTTACATCGAATGTCGTGTATAAGTGTATTGGGTTGGATTGAGGGTACCTATGAGGACATGGCTAATTTGAATTGTCCACCTATTCGTGTGGTGGCATAGTATTAAGCCTCATAACCAAGTACTTCGGAGTTATAATGGTACCCAATTGTGAAGTGGAGTCTAAGCTCATACATAACATTGCATTTTTCTTATTATTATTTTGTTGTGATTAATGTGTTTCAAAGGTCATAACAGTTTCTCATAGATGATTTAATGCATGATATTGTTTCAGCAAGTGTACTGAATCGTTGCAAGTAGTAATTAAAACGGTAGTACCGAGTGTCGAACTCAAGGAATATGTTATACTATCGAATTACATTTAGTTACGAAAATTGAACAAAACGTTTCTGAATTGATTGAAATTATATTTGCAACTACCAAGAATAGAATTGAACTTTTATAATAAGAAACATGTCAGGGATGAGTTTCATTTCAAGTCCAACTTTGGTGTCTAATTTGATCATAGTTACTAAATTCCTTTTTTGAATTATTACCGAATTCTCTTTATTATTTTTTCCCTAATGTCTTAGTGACATAACCTTTAATTCCAAATTAACTCTTAATTCCTTAGTGGATTTAAGATTTGAATTAAGCTTTACGGTACAAGAATTCTATTTTTAAACTACTGCATTTGCAACAAATTTAATTGGTTTCTTTACTTGCATCTATCTTTATACTACAATATCATGAAACTCTAATCTCAATCATTTGTAAAGTTCACATCCGTTTCAAAATACGTATCGTAGAATATTTTAAAGTTGATCAAGAGATAAAAAATATTAAGAACATCGATGAGAAAAATCGTACAATAAAATTATTCATATAATTAGAAAACAAATCATAAAAACAATGGTTTCATCTTGTTTTACTCATCCATTACTAGAAATCAGCTTTTTACCTGCCGAATTACCTGCAGATTTAAGTAAAAAATCCGCAGGAACACCCGTTACCTGCAGATTAACTGGCAGATCTATATCCCCACGTAAAACCTTCGTGGATAATTATTACCTGAAGATTTCTAAATCCGCAGGTAAACTACCTGCGGATATATCCGCAAAAAAAGTAAATAAATTCCGCAACAATCATTGAATAAACTTAAGGCATTTTCTTACGATGTTTCATACAGAAATATCTATAGTACTATTCTTACAAATTTGTCTCGTGTGAAAATCCGCAGGTGAATATCCACATACCACAATATAGCTTTCGCATGAAATTCCGCAGGAAATATCCACATACCTCAATATACATTCACAAAAATCCGTAGGTAATTTCGCATCAAAATTATTTTTAAAGAAAAATCCACATAATATATGCTAAAATTTTCACTGTAAATTAATATTTCTGATTTTTTATTTATACGAAAATTTTAACTAAAAATATATAAAAACATTACTATAAATATATTTTTTAAATATTTAATATTAATCTTTAATTAAATTACTATTGCAATACTCTCAAACAAAATTTATATTACGTTAACAAATCAAAACTAAATATTAATTAAAGAATGGTCCAAGTATTGTGATACTTCTAAACAAGATTTATATCATATTGCAAATCATAACTAAGTATTAATTAAAACATAATTAAAAAAAAAAAACTAAATGTAATCAAATACATATTCAACGAAATTAACAAAATAAAAACAAATACTATTCGGTCACTACCAATATCATCATCCCCATTAACTTACAAAAAGAAGATTCAAAAATTCCTAAATGTTGCATGAGAAAGGTGAAATTTTTGTTGGTCTCGACCATCTCTTTTTCTTGTCATTGCAATTGTTGCTTGATCAATAACTTTTCTTTTTCTTTGTTCTTGTCTTTGCTAAAATAATTCAAGGGTTGAATATGGTTTTGATCGCAATAAAACACCAGTTCTCTTGTCAACCCTTGCCTGCTTCAAAAGAAATTGGACAAGCTGTTGTGTCACAGTGAAGATATCAATATCAGAAACTTTCACATGTAGCCATATATATCAAAAGCAGCAAAATCCTCAATCTAAATGTTGTTCTTAAGTTAATCAATCTCATTGAACCTAGATTTCTATTTTAGAATAAAGCCAAATATATGACAAGACACCACAACCCAAAATAGTTTCACCACCACTATCATATATGTAAGGTATAAAAATTGGATAACTTCTGTTAGGAGACAATCAGACATGCATGCATACAAATATATGGATTTAAGAAGACAACAGTTTAAATTAGTTTACCCCAGGTTTGTATTTAGCATATATGGAAGCTAGTTTATTGAAAAGTTGCATTAATTGAAAAGGGCTATCCTTCTTATATCGCATCATATCGCAAAGCATCCTTCTCATATCGCAAAACATATAGCACGACCAAACGTAGTCAGTCCATATCTGATATGCTTTCATTGTTTAGTAGATTTGTCACTGCCTGCAAAAGAGTGCACATAGAGACAAAAGTTATTCCTTACAACCAAAACTTACTTTAACTTTATCATTTTTAAACTGTTACCAGTCCATATAACAGCAATTAACAAGGATAAATAGAATTGCATTTTTATGTGAGGACTGAGGATAAAAATAAGACTACTTCACATAACAAATAGTTTATTGTTTTTAACATGGATTAATAGTGAAGTGAAACTAACTGTAGTTCCTTGTCCTAAATTCCTATATTGTTGGAAATTCAAATGCAAGTAAGAAGTTCAACATTAAAAGGAAAGGATAAAGTGAGAACAGAGTGACTACTATAACATTAAAAGGAAAGGATTTTCCTGTTTTTTCTGTTGTCTCCAAAGTGCTTTTTTTACTAGTGGGGATATAATAAATAGATATAATAAAATCATATAATTAATTTAATACTATTTCAAAAATTAGACAGTATGCAACTAACAAACCCCTAGAGGCATTACTAACTATTGAGATAATATATCTCAACATTATCATTGGTATTAGTAAAGAAAGTTTCTTAGTTTATTCGATGCTCAACTTCTGAATTTGGAGAAACGGCTAAGGATAATTTAAAATAATTAAGACTATATTGTATACCTCAAAAACAGCTTATTGCCCTACATTGCAAGCCAACTCCTATTCTGTCTGTGAGACTAACATAAGTTTTCACTCTTCAACTATCTTGCTCATTTATGTTACCAAAGTTACATGCTTTGTCACATTCCAATGCATTTTTCTATACTCAGGGTAGTTGTCAACAAACTTGGCCATGTCCTGTGCAAAGAGTCAAATCATGAAACAGTGAGTTTTAATATGACGTACTATGCTGATTTCAAGTGGTGACAGCAAAGACATACTTGATAGATCCACTAGTATGCAACAAAAACATACCTGTTGGAAAAGTGTGCTAAAATGAATCTTTAGGAAAGCAACAGGTACAAAACATACTCAACCATAAAAAAAAATATTAGACTAGAAGTTAAATGAACTAACAAAAACATACTCAACTACATCTTATTAGTGAATGTGAACATTAACTACATCTGGGGTAGCACAACGACAATTAACTAATATGGCTGACTTTCTAAACGGAGTAGCAAAACTTTGAATATCAAAGATGCACATAATCAATTTGTTCGCTTTAAATTTTTCTCCTAAGTTGAAAATTTAAATGCATTGCTAGTTTCTATTTGGGTCATTAAACTAGAATAATAATAATCATGAAATTGTAAGTGTTAGAAAATTTGAGATATCAAATTTATAAAATATCAAATTATTCCCTCAGATTATTTAAATTGATAAAATATTTATTTTGTCAAGGAAGTTTTTTGTCCACGAGTTAAGAAGTTCAAGGAGTATTTTGAATACCAAAATCAATCCGTAACAAACCGGCTCTAAACTAGTATTAACCAATAAAATAAAATCATTCTCAAAACTAAAAAACACCACATCTTAATGAATGTAGAATTCACAAACATATATACCTGAGCAGATTTGTAAGCTAACAAAGTACTCTCAGCAGCACCTTTTCTCTCAACACCAGTCTTAAACTCGGCAAGATACCTATGATAATCACCTTTCATCTTAAGATAAAAAACTTTAGACTCAGATGTACCAGCTGAAGGAACAAGATTAGATTCAAGTAGGCTCAAAATACCATCACAAATTTTGCTAAGTTCAGTCTCAATTTTAGACCTATATTCCTTTATAACAGCAACATGATCCTCATTTCCTCTACTCTCTTCTTTCTGTTCAATTGAAGAAATTATTCTCCACGAAGCTCTTCTTGCACCTATCACATTTTTGTAAGCAATTGAAAGAAGATTCCTTTCTTCAACTGTTAGTTCATCAACCTCAACTGTTTTTGCAACTTTCTCCATGAATTCAACCATCTCTTCGTATCGTTCGGCTTGTTCCGCTAATTTCGTCAAGTAAACATTCTCTTCGCGAGATGAATCCGATGCCGCCATTTCTCGATTCGATAATAATCCTACAAAATTAAAAAGAAATAATTAGATTCATAGGTTAAATCGTAGTAATAGTTTCAGAAATCGCAGAAATTTCAGATCTAATTGATAGCGGATTGGAAAAAATGGAGAATGGAGATGTAGATCTAGAAGATTGAAAAACCCTAAAATGAAAGAGGAGGAGAGAACGAACCTATTGGGTTGCGTTGTGTGTGTGAAGAGAGGGTGAGAATTCGAATGAGAGTGAAAGCAAAATTATGAAAATGTTACCCTTTTATATTAAGGTAAATGTTTATATTAAGGTAAATGTTCTGCACAGCTCTATTTATTTTTTAATATTAAAGAAACCACCGTTTTTTCGTTTCTCAATATAAAATATGGTGAAAAATGTTGTTTATTTGGGTCATTAAACTAGAATTATTCTTATAGTTAAAGTTAAAATATGGTGAAAAATAGTTTTGTGACTAGGTTTGGTGGCTATGACTTCGTTATGTGATTAACTTGAACGTATAAGATTAGATTTTTTTTATATTTTTTCTGTTTTAAAAAATTAAATAAGTTTAAAAGACACTAATAAAATTAAACAACTTTATTCTTTTCCTATCAGATATAATAACTTTATTTTTTTTAAATTCATACATTTAAAAATTAATATTTTTTATTATTATTAAATTAAATTAGTAATAATTAAATAAATATCATCTATTAACGAGTTTGATAAATCCTTTGGAAAAAGTTAAACTTTTGCTGCGGACATAAAATCACATGTAAATCCGCAGCAAAATAAAAATGTATCTGCCATTTTACCTGCCGAATTCGATATCGCAGAAAAGTTCCTAAAATATGTCTGATCCGCAGGAAAATCCTTGTGTATTATCTGCGGATATATTTCCGCAGGAAATACCGTAGGAAAAACGCTAAATTCTAGTAGTGATTCCTAAAAAATACAGTTTAGTTACTCATGACATAGATAGAAAAGATAGAGGTTAGAGAAGGATCCATGAATAATTCTTGATAAAACTGCTCCAATGATATTAGAAACAGGCGTCTCTAAGTTTCTCTACTAGGGCATAAGTCTCCAAACTTTCCAATAGTAAAACACATCCCTAGAAATTCAGAAAAAACGCGTTTTTATACATTAAGCAATGCGCCACGCACCCCAAGTGCGAGATTTGCACTCCAGGTGCGCCTAGACAAAATCAAGATATGGAAATGTGCCTTGGGTGCAGGCTTCGCGGTACAAGCGCACAATATCTTATGTCATGCGTTTAGTGCATTTGTATCATCTTTTGAGTCCGAATTTGGCTAAGGGGTCTTAATGCATGTTATAGCTATGGATCTTATCTTTCATATGCACTTGGGTTTACTCCAATTCAACATCTACAGCCCCCGATAAGGCTAAAATACTCCACATAGGTCACATTGATATCTCATGGAAATTTAACGCTGCTTTAAAACAAAGAAACGGTGCAAAATTACTGGAAAAACAAATCCCTACTTAATCAATGAAATAAGAAAATAAACATTGTATTAACTCAAAGAACTATAATTAACAAGATATATCAATTAACTCCTCAAATTAACTAATAATCACAGATAAATAAAACTAAAAACAACAAAAAATATACATATGATGAAGAGTAATGAATGCATATTATAATTTCAAAACTCCTCATTTTTGTTGTTTGTGTTTAGTGATTTGTCTCTATATTTGTGAAATTGCCGTTATTACAAGTTAATCAAAGTTCAAGTTGGGAGAAGTCGTGCTTTGATAAGTGATACCAGGATTAAGAGTCATAAGTTGTATTTTACTTATTTAATTAGAAACAAATTTTGTATGAAAATCTTTTAAGTACTAGTAAATTTTTGTAATTAAATTAAGCAATTATAATTAAATCAAGTTTATCACGATTGCCCTATTTTATTTAAGGAAAAAAGTTTAAAGTATTTCGTTTGTATTTGAGAAAATGTTATATTCTAAATAACTCATAAAAGTTTCTTTACCCTCTGAAAGATTTTTTATTTATCCTTTGTACATTTTAAGAGAAATATGGTATAAATTATTATATATATTATTTTGGCATTTAGGGTGTCACAAAAAACGACAAGAGTATAGAGGATGATCAATTAAATGATAAGTATAACTTTGATGAGCAGAAGATGTTGAATTGTTGACTTGTTCAAAGTTCTTGGCTTAGATGATTGACTTATAAATCATCGACTTTGAGCATAACGTTGACTTTTTTGTTTAATTATTTTAGATACATAAGTATTTGAATGAGAATGTGTTAAGTAGATCCAACAGAGGTACGTTGATCAAAGTCAGATGAATAGTAATGTTGGCACATTAATAGTGCCTTGTTCATAATTAGATGAAGAGAACATATATAATACTTACAAAGCATTGCCTTGATGATGATATTTTTATGTGTAACAAAAGATCGAGTTAAGAGTATACCTTACACAGGCTGCACACTTAACAAAGTCATTAAAACATAAAATGTTGTCCCAAAATACTTTTGTTATCATCAAAATAATTGGGAATAATTGTTTTTCAAATAAACTTAATTCTAACAATCACCCTCTTTTTGATGATGACAAACATCTATTTTTGTGAACAATTTTTCTTATTAAAAATGATAAGGTAAAACTCCATTTTAATAGGAGCAAGGTTAAAAAGATTGATGCTAAGAGAGCCATAGAATTTTTATTTTAAACGAATAAGAGTAAAATTGTTGTCAGAGTATATACTCCCATTTTGTCATTAAAAAAAAAAGTAACAACGTGAATGCAATGAGACTAAAGAAACTTTAAACATATCATAAATAAGAGATTTATTTTACGGGAAACTAACAAAAGAAATCCTAAGGATTTAGGATGGTTAACCTAACTAGAATAAGACATAAGATATTCTGAATAAATTATTGCTTATTGGCCATTTGTTTCATAAACGCCTTAGTTTAGTATCACACCTTTCAAAGTCTTCTTTCTTCACAAATTGTGAAATGTCAAAGGTTGGTGCAAGGGGAGCAGCAGATCGACCTTTTAGAGGTAGACACATGAGATCCTAATGTAGTAATAGTAGCTTAGTATTCTAGAAGAAAAATCTCCACCTGTGGAATGGCCACAGAAAACTCCAGTTGTGCTAGAGAAAGAGCGACTGGAATTTCCAAGTGCCTTATGTAGTAGTCATAGTCTACCTTGTCTAATTTCATGTGGTTTCTAAAAATGCAAAACCTAGAGGTAGAGGATGTCTGCACTATGTTTGGAAAGCACTAGAGTTCTAATCAGCCAATTTGTTTGGAAAGCACTAGAGTTCTAAATGGCCTTCCATACTTTATGTTGTCCCTTAGCCAATTTGTTAAAAAGTCATAACTTGGTCGTCTTTTAGAGAACTTTTAGCCTAGAAACTATGTTAGGAGATCATTTTCTCAATGTCTTTGTTCTCTTCCATTTGGAAAAGTTCATACTTTCTTATAAGCAAATTTTCCTTAGCTTATATACTTGTTTGGCTCTTTCATATTTGAGGTACAAAGTATTGAAGATACTTTTTGCTATTTTTTTATTGCTACGTTTGTCAAACTCCTTAAAGGTGATTGTGATTATTATAAAAATTTTGCCGTTATAATATATCTTTTATTGTTTCTTTTGATTAGAATTGAGCTCTTTTGTAGGGGTTTCAACACCAACATCATTTTTGGGTGCCACATAAATATCTTCTAATAAGTCCTAGAGTTCAAGATCATGTGAGATGTATAAACTTCTCAACCTATCATTCTAGTGTATGAATCTCTCTCCATAATAAGGCAGATCAATTAACATTACAACTTGTAGTTTTGTCACTAGAGTTAGTCATAATAACAACAATAATAAGATCTTTTCTCAATCACGGTTATGAGCTTAGCTAAGAGACCGAACTCTAATGCCCATTGAAAAGTGAAAAAAACACATGAAAGTGGAAGTTTGAATTATATTAGGTTAACATAAAAACTTTTTTTTTAAAACAAATACTTATTGAAATACAAGATGAAGCAATAAAGTAAAGAGATAGAGAAGAGCAACACAAAACCAATTTATTATGGTTTCACCATCATCACAATAGCTACACCCAATCCCTTAACTCTAAGAATTTAATCGACTAAATCAACTGATTTATTACACTCTTACTGGAACACCTACTAGTCAAACTGATTGTGTTCGAGTCTTCTCAACCTTTTAGGTTAATATAATCAAAATGTTGAGGATATGAACTACTAATGAGCTTGGTTACAAGAAAGTAGTTTTAGATTTTCTAAAAGGCTTCTCACAAAAGATTTTTGCAAAGGTATGCACTTATAATGTAAAAAGTATTTCATTAAGTATAGATTTTCTCAAGATTTGTTGCATGTTGTAGTTTTTCATACTTGTATTTTCTTGTTGTCATTATGTATTGCACTGATGACCATACGCCTTTATATAGATAACTTTCATAGCAATTAAGATTTCTAACTATTGCAGTGATTTACCCATACTCTATATGTAAAATATAGATCGTATCAATATTTAAAAATCATAAATCAACATTAAGTATGTATTAATAGTTTCCTTTAGTATATCTTGATAAAAATAATAGAAATATGATGATTAATCAAAGGATAAATAAAACTTTGATGAACTGAGGTTAACATATTAAATATTCCACAAATTATAATTATATCTTCCAACAAAAGAATATATAATATTTTAAAAAGAGAAATGTACAATTTTCAATTCAAAATTTATATCTTAAGTATAAATGTTCTATGAATGTTTCCCAAAAAATTATTGTCTTTTTCATTGTTTTTGAGGACATGTTTACCTTAGCTCGTAAGTAATCAAAAAGCGTGCTAGATCTTTCGAATAAAAGAATGCTCCCAAAAGCGAACGTCTATCGGATTCGTAACTTCACTTTCATTTCTTTGTCAAGGGAGACTAGGAATTCGTCAAGAACGTCGCTTATCCCAATACTAAAGTAAACAACTTTTGAATTATCACTATGTTATCCATATCATAATTCATAAGTCATCATCATACAGTTACATACAAGGATTTAGAATTCATAGATTTAGTCTTCTATTTTATTAATTTATAAAAAATGTTTTAAAGTTCAAATTATTTGATTTAATTTTATGATTTTTTAATTAAAAAAATAATGATGTCACATATTTTAAATGACGTAACATATAATATAATGATGTAAAATGATTAATAAAAATGATATTGTAATAAAACACTATAAAAACTTTTATTTCAATCGATAAAATTATTCATTTTGATAACTTAGTAATATATGTATATTTAATGTATATTTATAAATTAAGAGATTATATGACATATCGTCATTTTTATAATTCAAAATAATATATAAATGATCAAAATTATTAAATTATAAAATAGAGAGATCAATTTCATAAATTGGTGAAAATAAGTGACAAAAATTATAATTAAGTGTAGATCTTTTATATATTCTCACTGAAATTAGAAAAGAAGAATACCCAAAAATAGACTAGTTTTTATTACAATATTTATGTTTGTCTTTTCTTTTCATAAGGACACAAAAGATGTATTTAAGTGATAAGGAGGTTATGTATGATCAATTTGCCCATCAACAAAATAAAAATTAACAATAATTAATATTTGACATATATCTTATTTTGTTTTAATTTCTCATATTTGTAAGGGAATAGAGCTTTGGAAATTCAAAGTTGAGCCGAAAAATAAATAAAGTCCGTTTGAAAATTATTCAAGTTCAAATTTAAATTTGAATATCTCACGGTTTGTATTTAACCGAATTTTATTAACCACATGAACTCAATTATCTAGTTATTAATATTTGCTATTTCAAAAAGTAAAAGATGAAATAAAATGATTGAAATCTCAAGTGCATTCTCAATATTCTTAAAAAAATTGAAGTAAAATTTATCTTTAATGCGTTTGATTTTTATAGCTCAAACTTTTTATGGGTTATTCATGTCTTTTTATCGTTAAAAACATACTTTTTTCTATATTATCTTGTTTGTCTGATTTTTTATATATATATTTTATTATTTTCTACTCCTCATTTATCTTACTATTTCATACTTATTTATAACTTTTTCTTATTTTCTTTCTTTCTCGTAGCGGCTATCCTCTGCTTTGTCAAACTTCACTACAAAATTTCGCAATATAGTTGAAGGATCAACAATTGTATTATAAATTAGAATCCGTGAATCTCTTATATCGTATAAATAAACTTTGAAGCTATTCATTTTTCACCAAATCATATTTACTCATAATTTATACGAGAAACATATTTTATAAATTTCAATTTAGGATTGTAAAGGTTAGTTAATTTATAAAGGAGAAAATATGTTGCCAAAAGTGGGTCTCAGCATACATATAAGTTAACTAGTTGTTTTGATTGATCTCAAGATCCATTTATTATAAATATGGACCTTGATACAAAGACTACTAAATGTGGTAGTCAACTTTAATTTATGAATTTATGGGGGATATTATGAAGCATATTATTGGTTGAAATTCTCATAAATTCAACCAAATTGTGCGAGTCCTATTTAAGTTTGTTTTAATGTATTTGAATTTTAATTAATAAAAATGAGTATATTAAAGATTGTGTTGGTAATATTTTGCATTTCTTTTAGCAACAAGTTTTCCGTATACGATTGTGTGTGAGAAGACAAGTGAAGATCCTAAGTTAACTATTAGAGATTCCATAGAATTTCAAACTGGAAGAATCAAAAGTAGTCTAGACTTGTCAATGATTGTGATCGCAAATGAAGTTGTGGTTGCAAGCATCATGGAAGTTGTGATGCGTATTGCAGTCATCCAGCGTTAAATTTTTGTTTAGTGAAAAATATTACAACTTACTAATAATTTTATAATTTTCATATTTCATATTTTATCTATAATATCTCATAACCATCTCATCATCAATTCTATATCACTTTAATATATTATTAATCCTTTAAAAATACACACTAAATTTATGATATAAAGACATGTGCGATATACAAATAATTTGTTTGATTACTACATAATTTATTGTGGCATGATGCGACTATCAGACCTATTGTGTTGCCATGTAGTTTTTATTGTGAATTACAATATGTTGGATCTTTTATTGAGAATATACTGCACATCTTGACAAGAAGATGATGAAATTGATAATGATGAAAGTTACACAAATAAATTCCAAAGTGAGTGTGTCACACTAAATTTTAGATTTGATTCACTCCACCAATCTATATATATTAGATGTAAATGGATTAATCGACGAATCCCCTTCAGAATACTTTGGAATTCTTAAAGTAAGTTGCACATTCACATCAAACTTATAGATCAATGATAATTTACATAATAACGTTCGTTCATTTACTCTCGTGCACTAGATAAAAAAGATGAAATTACTCATAAATATTTTTAACAGAAATTTAATTCATATAATATGAAAATTGATGTTCTTTTTATTTTTGTCTCTAAAGTGTCTATTTTTTATTTATTTATATACCTTTTTTTATTTAACCAAAATGCCATACTCCGAGAAAAAAAATACAGAAATGCCCTACTTTTTTGCCCTAGTTGTTGATGCGACAACGTGAAGAAAAATTTATTTATTCTTAATAGATGGTCGCATCCCGGATATGCGATCTTGTACTTGTATTATTTTTTTTTTTGCCATCTAATTTATAATTTTGTTTAATATTAATTATGTTTATTATTATTTAATAAATTATAAATAAATAAAATATTTAAAAATTCAAAATACTATTAATAAAATACATTAATAAATAACAATAGTAATAATAATAATAATTTTAATAATATTATTAATTTTAATAATATTATTAGTTTTAATAATAATAATAATAATAAGAAAATTATATTAATACATTAAATCAAAAGAGAAAAATACATCAATTTTGAGTAGATGTGCTAACAACGTTTGGACAATGTTTTCTAGTATGAACTGATACCCGACATAATCTGCACTTTCTGTAGTGTCCATTTCTGTTCTAATGTATTTGGTTTTTTTGGCGAACTTTCTTGACTCTCTGCATTAGTGGATTGTGGCACACCTTCATATTATGGCCAATATCCTTCGTTTGGTATGAGTTGGAACGCTTCGTTGTAGACTTTTAGTATTGTTTCCACCTTGTACACATCAGGTATAAGGCTCCAATATTCATATTTGATGCTAGAACATGCTGCTATCACATGTGAACAAGGCATATGTTTAGCTTGATATTTTCCACAATCGCACCAATTATTAAGAAGGTTTACATTGAAATGACCAATTAATCATCCTTCTCTTGGATTCAGTGTCTCGTGCACCATGAAAGTATGGTTGCTCCGATCAAAACTATCGACTCTATGACTATTGGATTTATGTATTTCAGATTTCATAAAAGTTATGCATGTTTCTGTGTATACTTGACCAAAAGCGAAAATTGATGTGTGTTATTTTGCCATGGTTGGAAATAGTGTCCCTGTTTTATAATATGTTGATTGAACCAAAGCAGTGATGGGAAGGTTGTGTGGTCCTTTTAATATTGTGTTCATCAACTCCACAAGGTTGGTGGTCATCTAACCTCAACGGCTACCTCCATCAAATGCTTGAATTTAATCTTGTCACGATATGTTGTTTAACCATTTCAAAGCTTATGGGTTTACAATGTCGATTTCTCTGCGGTAGTATCAATATGTAGACTCATTGATTGAGTAACCTATATTGAAACAATAGACAATGCAGTATTGCACTGATTATAAAACTTAATAATTTAATTTTTCATTAATGATAAGAAGTAAGAATTAAATTATTACCCATAGAAATGACTTTTTTCTTCAAAGCCTTATCATTAAATTCCCTTGCAAAATTTTGTAAAATATGTCGAACACAGAACACATGATTTTACAGAGGATCTTGCCACCCATTATTCAGATTATTATAAGCACTCTTGATAGATTTGTGTCTATCTGAAATCAAACAAATGTTGGCTTGTGGAGTAAAGTATTTTCTCAAACTTCTCAAATAAAAACTTCAATCATCTTTTGTCTCACCTTTCACAAGAGCATAAGCAATAGGAATTACATTGTCGTTCCCATCCTGTACAATTGCTACCAATAAAGTTCCCTTATACTTGTTGTACAACTAAGTCCCATCAACTTGTACAATTGATTTGCAAAATTTAAATGAAAATATGCACGGAACGTAACCCAAAATAGTTTATAAAAGATTCTCATCCCATTTATCAAACCATTCTCGTGATAAGTTGGGATCGTTTCCATTTCAATTTTGGTTCTTGGAGCAAACGTTTGCATAACTAATAACCATTGTGGAAGTTGATTTTAAGACTCTTTCCAATCGTGGAAGTTGATTTCTCAACCAAGCCTTTCTATAACTAACTGTGTAGTTGTGCAAAGCCTGAATCTGGGCCCTTCACTATAATTGAAGGGTCCACTCTAATAACTTGCATTATGCTTGCACATATCATGTTAGAATCGAGTTTCGTATGATCTTGTAATAGTGCATAACTTGTGCATGTATGAGGCGCATTCAATTTACCAATCACCCACAATTCACTTTTTTTTTGCGTTTTGAAGCTCTACATCTAAACAAACAATTTGGATTTAAACAATTAATAACGTACCTTTCTAAATCTGATTTTTGCACCACAAAATTCATTGATTGTTTTAAATGATAATGCTTGATTGCATGTACACATTCATCCTTGTTGGTTCGTAAATGAACATGTGATCAAATTCAGTTGGTTGGTTTGCGGTGTCTAAATTGATTATTCTTTATGTGGAATGGTGGATTGAATACAGGTAGGATAGGTTGATCTTATGCTTCCATATCTTCATCAACATCATCGTCGTCACAATCACTAGATGATTCATCGAAGTATGTTTCATATTCTTTACTATAGTCACCTAATTCTTCCTCATTGATATTATAAAAGACACTAAGCGGAAGATGACATTATGGACTTGTTGGGATGGAGAATATACGTTAGGTTGATAAGGGGTGTTTTGATCAAAAGATGGAATGTAGTCAGATTGATAATGATCGAATTATGGGATGTAGTTGGGATGAGGAATGTTTGAAGTTGATGGTTGATTTGTTGAAGTAGGACCACTTTCAAATGTAATGTATAACTCGATGATGTCGATTTGTGACCATTGTACATAAACATCAAACATGATTTGAACATCTTCATCATCGCAACCCTTTATCAGTTCAAACCTGGTTGTATTTTCATCGATGAAGACAAGGTGTCGATAAACTATATCAGTTATCGTGACGTTGTCGTCAAATTGTAATTTTTTCTCAATGGCATTCTTTAGATGAGCAAGTTAGTGCTATAATTTACTTTGAATGCCTTTTTGTAATCACTTATAAATGTTTTACCTTCAACTCCGCCGACAATTGAACCATTGTAATAAACAATACAAATGACTTGTTCAACAACCATGATTATGTAATTGATTAAGTATGAAATGTTAGAATGTATGATGAGATACAAGGTGTGGTGATATGTTGTGATCTAGTTTTCTATTTATAGAAGTTAGTAAAGTGTAGAACAATGATTCATATTTTTCTACTGAACCATCAACAACCGTTGACAAATTAACTTGGATGATCATGATTAAAGATTTTATAGATCAATTTGATTGGTTCAACTAAAATTACAAGGATTCATATTTTTCTATTGAACCATCCACAACCGTTGATAAATTAATTTTGATGGTCAAGATTAAAGATTTAATAGATCAATTTGATTGGTCCAACTAAAATTACAAGAATTCATATTTTTCTACTAAATCATCCACAACCGTTGATAAATTAATTCGGATAGTCAAGATTAAAGATTTAATACATCAA
Source organism: Cicer judaicum (assembly GCA_037974835.1). Classification (NCBI taxonomy): domain Eukaryota; kingdom Viridiplantae; phylum Streptophyta; class Magnoliopsida; order Fabales; family Fabaceae; genus Cicer; species Cicer judaicum. The sequence continues at coordinate 7,791,100 of JBBPBS010000629.1, read as the reverse complement.
TTTGATTGGTCCAACTAAAATTACAAGGATTCATATTTAACCGTTGATAAATTAATTTGGATGGTCAAGATTAATTTGAACAATGATCCACATTTTTTACTGTAACAAGAATCCACACTTTTGATTGTAACAAGGATTGACAACCATCAACTAAATGAAATAAGCGGTTGGGATTCGTCTGTAAGGGATCAAAACCCTGGGATATGACTTCTTAAAAAGAGCGTTGTCTGGGGATGTGACGTCCCACAGGATTCGCATCCTAGGGATGCAACGTCCAATGGTTGGCTGACGGGTGGATCACTACCTGGCCCTGCAATTTCCTATATAAACACTCCATATCAACATTCTCAAACACACTTCCTCCAACATTCTTAATCTAAATTTCTTAAATCACATAGCTGTAATTTCGTCAACTTCTCAAACACACTTTCTCCAACTTTACTGATGGAATTATCTACACATCACAAAGTTGAAATTCAATATATTAACACATTTGTAAGTAATTTATATTAGTGTCATATATATTGAGTATTTTATATTACTCTCCTATATACTATTTTCAAATATATTAGCAAGGTATTTTATATATTATTAATTTTAGATACCCTCGAAGGCCAAACTGAAATGTCATTGTCATGTCAAGAAAAAACCAAACGAAACTATATTACTGTATTTACAACAGGTCGGATTTGGTGAAGTGATAAAACTTGGAAACTACAAAATAGATGTCCGTTTGATTATTGCTATGGTTGAAATATGAAGACCAGAAACTCATACTTTTCATCTCCCAATAGGTGAGTGCACAATAACTTTAGAAGTAGTATACTATAATTTTGGATTAAATGTTCTTGGTTTTCCTGTTAGTGGTTCAAATTTTGTGAATGTTAAATTAATTTGGATGGTCAAGATTAATTTGAACAAGGATCCACACTTTTGATTGTAACAAGGATCCACAACCATCAATTAAATGAAATGAGCGGCTGTGATTCGTCCGTAAGGGATCGAAACCCGAGGATGCAACTTCTTAAAGAGAGTCCTGCCTGGGGATGCAATGTCCCACAGGGTTCATAACCCGAGGATGCAACGTCTCAATGGTTGGCTGACGGGGAGGATTGCTATCTGGCTTGGAAATTTCCTATATAAACACCTTATACCAACATTCTCAAACACACTTCCTCCAACATTCTTAATCAAAATTTATTAAACACATAGCTATAATTTCTTCAACTTCTTAAACACACTTTCTCCAACTTTACTGATGGAATTATCTACACATCACATAGTTGAAATTCGATTGTAAGTAATTTATAGGCTAAATTACATATGTGGTCCCTTAACTTAATTTCAAGCAACGTTTTAGTCCTTTATCTTTTTTTTTTTCTTCAGAATTGGTCCTTTATTTTAATTTTAAGTGACAATTTGATATTTTATGTTTTAAATTTTCAACAACGTTGTCCTTTTTTTTACAAAAATTCAAAAAAAATCACTAAATTTTTCAAACAAAACCCATAAAATTCATTATCATCTTCAATAAACTACAAATTTAATCAAATTCATATCTTAAATCTTGAAATAAACTCATATTTTCATTCTTTATTTGATGTTGTTGGAAATGAAAATATGACTGTATTTGAATATTTGAGTTATAGATTTGATAAAATTTGCATTGTATTGAAGATGATTATTAATTTTATGGGTTTTGATTGAAAATTTTGATGATTTTTTTAAATTTTTGTATAAAAAAGGATAACATTGTTGAAATTTTAAAACATAAAATATCAAATTGTCACTTAAAATTAAAATAAAGGACCAACCCGGGAAAAAAATAAGATAAAGGACTAAAACGTTACCTAAAATTAAGTTAAGGGACCATATATGTAATTTAACCTAATTTATATTAGTGTCATATATATTGAGTATTTTATATTATTGTCCTATATATTATTTTCAAATATATTAGCGTAATATTTTATATCTTATTAATTTCAGATACCCTCAAAGGACAAACTAAAATGTCATGGTCATGTCAACAAAAAAGTGAACGAAACCATATTACCATATTTGCAACATACAGGATTTGGTGAAGTGATCAAACATGGAAACTACAAAATAGATGTCGATTTGATTACTACTATGGTTGAAATATGGAGACCAGAAACTAATACTTTTCATCTCCCAATTGGTGAGTGCACAATAACTTTAGAAGGTGTATACTATATTTTAGGATTAAATGTTTATGATTTTCTTGTTAGTGGTTCAAATTTTGTTGAATGTTAAAGATGTATGTCAAGAATATTAGGAATTATCCCATCCGAGGGAACAACGAGGGGTAATTTTATTAAATTAAATTGGCTTAAAGATGCTTTTGACAATGTTGGTGAAAACGCATCCGAAGTAGAAAAACAAGCATCATGTCGAGCATATATACTATGTATGATTGGAGGATTGTTGATGTCGGCCAAATCCAATAATCATGTACATTTAAAATATCTTTCACTCTTGGGCGATTTAAATAAAGCATCCCAAAATAGTTGGAGTTTGGCATTTTTAGCAACGCTCTATATAGAATTATGCCTTGCTACGAAATACGACGTAATATCGATGGGAGGATGTGCATTGTTGTTGTAAAATTGGGCATAGTATCGTTTGATTTGTGTTGCTCCAGATGCATCTAGTGCATGAATATTTCCACTTGCACAAAGATAATTATTGCACATAATTTTTTATATATTTTTATTTTTTAAAACTTATTACTTACAATATTAATAATTTTTTTATATTTTTTGTTTTTTATATATTCTACAGATTTAATTCTGGTGGTCTAAATTTCAGTAGAGTTCCTCACGTCGATATAGAAGAGTACCGGAATACAATCGATCCTATGATGGTTCAGGAAATAATATATTCATTCACATCTAGTTGCACTTTTATATTTTTGTATACCTCTTAATATTTACTTTAGCCTATTTTTTTAACATCTAGTTACCTTGGAGACCGTATCTTGGGTTCCAACAACCCGAACAAGATATCAACACTTGAACTGTATATACCTATCTGCACTGTTATCATATTGTCGAAAAATATCATGCAGATAGAGTCGCACTTCAGTTCGAATTCCATCAACAAATTCAGCAACCTTCGGAGGATATGAGGTTTTACCATGAGGTCGACATGAGGCGTGGCATTGATGATAATTGGTGTGTGGTTTGGAAATATGAGATTCAACACTAGAATGAACGTCAGAATTACGTATTGCAAGGTCAATTCGCAGAAGGTGTTTTATGCCACAGAAAATAATATATGAATTGGTTTAGGCATCACACCAAATTATATAAATCTACGGAAAAAAATACATGCATGATCCAGGTTTACAACCTTCAACATATCCTGATGTTCACTCAACCCCTCAATCAATCCCATAACAACATATCATGCACTAAACACCGTCTTTATCATCACCACCACATCTACATGAAGCTGCAGATATACCGACTCATCACTACGTTCCTTTAGTGCCAACAATACCAACTCCTGTTAATCCGACAAAAAGTATAATTTTCTCTAATTTGTATGGTACTCATTGTACAACTCCTGAGTCGACTTATATAGTTTTTGATTCTACGTATAACGTCGAAACTCAAAATTATGCAGAAGCAAATGGTAGTGGTTCTAATTCACATACACATTATAACGAGGATAAACCACAACAACCTCAATCTGTAAAAAGGGTTAGACGAGTTCGACGACCGCATAGATATTTTGTTATTTGTAGTATTTTTTCTTTTTTTTTTATTGTATTTTTTTTTTAATTTAATATAGTTTTATTTTATTTTATTAATATAATTTACTTTTTATTATTAAAATTATTATCCTTTTTATTATTATTATTATCATAATTAATAAAATTTATAATATTATTAAATTTATTATTATTATTATTATTATTATTATATTTTATTAATAATATTTATAATTTTAAATATTTAATTATTTATAATTTATTAAATAATAATAAACATAATTAATAATAAACAGAAATATTAATTAAATGAAAAAAAAAAATACTAGTACAAGATCGCCTCCCTGAAATGCAATTATCTATTAAGAATAAACAAAAGACGCTTCACGTCGTTGCATCCTAAGATTGCGATAAACAACTAGGGCAAAAAAATAAGGCGTTTCGGTATTTATTTTTTTTTGGAGTGTGATATTTTGGTCAAATAATAAAAAACGGATATAAATAAAATAAAATAAATACCTAAAGTGTTTCTATTTATAAGAAACACATACTAATTAATAAAAAAAAATAACTTTAAAAAAAAATTGTACTATTTGATAATTTAAAAGATGTTTTGGTTTGAATTAAACCAAATATTACAACCACTTGATAAAGTAATACATTAAATTATTTAATTTTAATATAGTTACTAAATAATTTCAAATATATTTTAGAAACTTTTCAAGATAATAACACTGCAATTGCAGTTAAATGTGGCTGCAGTCACAGACGCAGTTGTAATATTACAACTGTATCACATGATGTGGTCGGCAAATTGAATCTTTATCATAATAGAAGAAGTTGCAAAGCTCAAAGTAAGATCCATCTACTAAAATTATGCACAGTAGATTTTGTTCATTATTAAAGTAAAAAAATTGCATTGTATTGAAATTGTTGCGGTAGAAAAAGATTGTGCAATAGATTGATCAATTAATTGATTATTTATGGAATGGTCATTGTTAAGACTCAAATACTTTTGGTACTCTGTCATATAAATTTATGTTTTGCATATGTTTTCAGAAAGTGGTGAAATTACTACTGTAGACTTCGGAAGCTTTTTTTTTTATTAATTTTTAATATTTTTTTTATGTTACACATTGTAAATACTAAAAAATATTGATGCCAACAATTTTCGTTAACATACGTTTGCTAAATTTAATGATGATTTCCGTACAATTTTTATTATTAAAACTAAAATAGAATTACTGCTTTGAACAAGAGTATTTATAGAAAATTTTTTTTGATCATATTAACTTTGTTCAAGGAAAAACTCTTCAATTATGATTATATTAACTTTGTTCATCCATTTTTCATTATTAACATAACAGAATCCCTTTTTGACATTCTCGAAGAAAAAAAACATCAATTATGATTATATTAACTTTGTTCATCTATTTTTCATTATTAACATAACAGAATCCTTTCTTGATATTCTCGAAGAAGAAAAAACATGATTTTTATGGTAAAATTGGTATTGTTGTTATCAGTCAAAAACTGATTTTAGTAAAATGGTATTTAGTAAATGGTATTTGATATTATTTGATATTATTATTATTATTATTATTATTATTATTATTATTATTATTATTATTATTATTGTGTTGGAAAATCCTTTTTAATTTTAAAAGAAAAAATTCTTAAAAGTGATCTTGATTTTCTTATGATATTGATATAAAAACCTATTTTGATTAGAGAAAATGTTTATCGATGTCAAAAATTAATTTTCATCGAGTAAAAGTCGTCATAAAAATTAGATTGTGCTTTAATTAATAGTAGTTATTTGCTACAAACTCAATTTTTATCTGGTTAAAATTTTATGTTGTGATAATTTTAGTGTTGCAGAAACCTTATTGATGTTAATTATAATAATTTTTCTATAAATATTTTGAAAGTTGTTGTTATAGTTATTTCTTTTAGAAGATTAATGTTATGATTTTTATGAGACAATTGTAATAATAATAATAATAATAATAATTTGGTTGTTTTTTGATAGTTTTGTCTAAATTTTAAACTAAATCCAAACTTTATTTGAGTAGGATTTAATAGTTGAAAGATAATTAAATACTAAGTAAATTATTACTTATCATGAAGGTGTGAACCGAGTTCAACAAGAGTTTGTGACACATAATTCTATAAACAGTTTTAGTAACGGTAAGGACATCACTCTATTTATTTTCCTACTTAAATTATATGTGATATAAATATATTGTAATGTTATGTATTGGTTATGTTTGTGTGTTATCTTCAAAATATGTATTATATGAATTACATTTTTATGAATGATATTATGAGATTAAGCAATTTGTGTATTTTGATTGGTATCAGATGATTATTCAATGTGATGACTTTGTATTTAAGCCAAGTTGGTTTAGGACAAGGTTGAATGATTTTGAACACTCTGGTTGAGTGATCTATTTGTTACTAATTAAGGTGATGACGTTCATGCGTGCATTGGTGGCCTAAATTTAGTCACGAGTATGTGACGACAGTTCATTGCAAAGGCAACGTAATTCAAAAAAATATTCAACGGTGGAGTACTGAACATGAAACACTAAAGAACATTTGTCTAATAGTGAGATATTGTTCAATAGCAGGACTCTTTACTCTACAGGATGGCAATATTTCGGAATCATGGATTGATATATAGTCTAACAAATAGAATTTGTACATTTTTATTTATTTGTATCTTTGGTGCTTTGTGATTAAATTGTTAAATGAAGTATATGATTTATTTATATTTTTCTATAATGACTATATATGCATGTCTAATTACTCTGTATTTATTATTTGGAGATTACTATAATATTTGACAGGACATCACATGTGGTGTTACCTGAACGAATAATGTGTGGGCCAACCTAATCGAAAAAATTCGAGAAAATACAATAACATGCAGTTGAAGGCTCTCACATACTTTAGTATTGATATTAGATTTGTTGGGAAAGTTTTCCAGAAGCGTCCAAAGTTATGACTAATTAAGATTCATTTTTAGATAATAAACTCCAAACATTTTAGCTTTAGAATTACTTTTGTTTAACATATTAAATTTAATTTTTATAATTAAATATATTCTAATTTATTATTTTTAAAAATACAATTAAAAAAACTATTAAATAATTTTAAAATAAATAAATATTTAAGATAAGCTTATTAAAAAAAAAAATCTGTCTCTTTATATTTCTTATTATTTGATGGAAAAAAACTCAACTTTTTGTCTTTTTTGTAAAGACGACCATAATACAAAATTATCATCACTAGTTGTCAGTTGCATGATTATTCACGCGTGTTCCTGATCGTGACGAAGCTTCTTTTTAATTTTAAATTCCGTGCGTGTCAGTATAATTTTTACTTTTAGTTGTCGACAATAGCTTGATACTATAACTTTCACTTTTTCCATGTCATCAATTGCTTGTCTCTTTTTCAAAGTTGGTTCCTTTCTATCCCATTTCCTTTTTATGTCGCATTATAATTTTAATTTCCACTAATTTTATGTCATTCTAAAGTTTGAAACCATAGTTTAAATAGATAGTGAAAGATATCAATTGAAGACACAAAAATTAAGAATAAGGGGGAAATAGCAATTATGACAGATTGGGGTCCAATTTTTGTGTCTGTTGTTCTTTTCATTCTCTTGACTCCTGGTTTGTTATTCCAAATTCCTGGTAGAAGCAAGATTGTAGAGTTTGGTAATTTTCAAACAAGTGGATTATCCATACTCATTCATGCTTTACTCTACTTTGGTCTTGTGTGCATCTTCATGTTAGCAATTGGAATTCACATGAACGCCGGATAACTAATAATCCTAAAATACCATGAATTGTTTATTTATGTATTGTTTAGTTGATTTGGTATTTGTTTGAATTCAAAGACTTTTTATTTTGTTTTTTTATTTATATATATTTGGAAAAAAAATGAATTAATGACCAAATTTAGTGGTGAAAGAAATGAAATTCGTGACTAAATCACATTTTGTGAACTTAAGATTGAAATTGAAAACGAATTTCTTATTTTACTTTTAAATTTTGGTCGTTAATTCAATTTTTAGTGGTACGTTAATATTGTGTTAGTTACCTTAGACTTTAGACAAATAATATCTATATTATTTAAAATGCAAATGATTTTAACAATCTCAAACTTATTCACTCAAAATATATTCGTCTCATTGAACAATTACTGTAACATATACTAAAGACGGAGAGACAAGTTTTATTCTATACTTGTTTGAGACTTAGAAGAAAAGAGTGAAGACTGAAGATTGAAGATTGAGGATTTGTTAGTGGCTAAACACTTAGTTCTTGTTTGCTCATTGGATTTTGGTTTATGTCTGCCAATCTTATTTTCATTTTATTTTTATTATTAATTATTAATAATTATGAGTCTAGTGTTAGTGATTACTAGAGATCTAAGATTCCAACCTAGTCGAAATATCTTTCCTTTCCTCTATAAAATTAAAAATATTGTGTTAGTTAAGTTAGTTTTTTCTTTTCATTTCATGTTTTGTGATGAAGTACAACACTGCAATGACTCATGTGTGAGCCATTGAATGTAGTGACTCATGTGTGAGCCATTGAATATATATACCAATGACTCTATTATGGCACTCCATTTATTTTGTTGAAAAATATAAATGAAAAATGCAAGGTAGAGAGAGAATGATACAGGTGAATGGAGGGAATCCAATTCCTTAATTGTGTGTGGACGGTAGATTTCCAACTTTCTTTCCATGTTATTCTTTATTTTCACCTTTTGGTCTTATAAAAAATATATAGTGCATAGGAGAAGTAATAAAGAGAAAGAAGAAGATAAAATTAAACAGAGAATGAATCCAAAAGAAAAAATAAAGAGGGTCAATTGTTTTAAGAAACAGAAAAAATTAATAAAATAAAACAAAACTACACCTATATTCATTTAAATTTTATTAAATTAAAATAAAATTCATATAATAAAAATAGTTTTCTGTATCAACAAAACGGAATAAACTATTTTTATTCTCTTATGAATGAATCGACATCCGGATTTGAATCGGAAAAATATGATTTACAGTCCTATGCCTTATCACTCGGCCATGCCGCCAAAATGATAAAAAGAAATACAGACGAATACTTGCATCAAGCTTCTCACAATAAAACCTCAACCCTAGAAGTTGATGAAAAAACATTATCAACAATGCAACAATAGAAAGTAACCTCATTCAACCAAAGAAAAATGTACAGTAAATTATTTACTGCATTGCCTTTGTTTGAAGGCACATTATTATTAACCATTAGCGCCAGATTCTAGAGTATTTTGAAGCGAAACTTTTCAGTTGTTTCTTTGAAAGCATTTGAAGAAACTTTAATTGATTTTAATTTGTGATTTTTTGGGTTTAAATTTCATTTTTGATGTAGATTTTGAAGAAGAGAAATAACTCTAACAAATTTTTAATTTATTATTCTGTTTTTAAAAAATAAACAAAACATATTTTTGTTGATTTGGACTTTGTCACCTTAACACTGTTATCGACATATTACTATCTTATTTGTTGTGTGAGATATTTTTAATAGAATTAATCCGAATTTTTTTAAAAAAAATGACCACTACAAGCTTATTTTGAGACTAAAAGAAAGAATATGAAAGGAAAAAAAAGTCAAATTTAAATGACTGCAATATGTAATGCTATCATAAAAAAAGACAGCTTCAAGCAAGACCTTAATCATCTTTCAATTTATCAGAACTATATGATTTTAAATTGCAGCTGCCGTTGCTATATATATAAACCCTTACTTTGCGAAAAAAAAATGCGGGCATATGAGGCTAACGCAGCCACTCATGTCTCCACGTCTATAGTGGAGCTTAACTAAAAACTTATGGTGCGAAAATGAAATATAAAACACAGTTAATATGTAAATTATGTTGTATGTCGAAAGTTTATTTTGGAGTATAAGCACAAATTTGATAATCTCTATACTCTTTGAGTGAATTGAAATCATCAATAATAAAATAAGAACTAATATTTGGACAAGTTCCATATTAATATAAAATATCATGCTTCTTGTTCAAAGTGATGTTTTGTTTTCAGTTATGAAATTTTTAAAAACTAAAATCAGTTTCATGATTGATTTTTCAATTTTAGAGTAGTTTTCAATACTTATTAGTTGAGTTTCAAATTTTATTTTATTTAAATTGAATCACTTTTTTTATTCTATTTCATTATAAATTCACTAAATATAAAAAAATTGACATGTAAAAATATAAAATATTAAATTTAATAATTTTGAAATAATTCAAATACTATAAAATTATAATTCATTTAATTATAATAACTTAAGTAACAACAATTGAAAATGATAGCTTTTTAGAAGTGGTAGCTTTTTTCTAGTTTCTCAACTTAGTTTTGATAATTTTTATTCTTGAAAAAATCTTAATTGTGAATGTAAAAACTGGAAGTGTCGTGGTAGGCGAATTAGTCTATCAATCATATAGTAACTTTTTTGAATTTTCAATTGCAATTTTTATTAAGAGTCGAAACAGAACTTAGAGTTAACAACATTGCTTGCTCACTAAATTAATATTCAAATCTTGTAATTGTTTTGAAGACAAGAGTGTCATTCTCTTGATGAATAACAATCATTAAGTTCATGGATCTCAATTTCATGTTTTAGATAAAACGATATCACATGTGTTAACAATCCATCCCAAACATCTTTGCTCAGGTCCTGAATAAGTAATTTCATTGAATGAATCAAATGCATAACATTATTAGCTTTCCAAGATTGTTGTTGGAAATTTTGACAAAGAATATATGTTAGTTTCATTTGCCTTATACCAGTGACAACAATATAAGTCAGTTTCTCAAAAAATATAGATGATCTTTAATAACTTCTTTTGATGCAGTAACCAAAACAAGTTGATATAAATGGGGAAAATAATGGATGAAGTATGTATTAGGACAATTCTTCATAAATAGTGCATGTAAACCATTGTGTTCTTCTTATATTGTTAGTAACATAAATTTTATGACGAGAAAATAAAATAAATTTAGTATTATATCCTTGACCTCTCTTGTATAAAATCAAATTTATCAACAAATCTTAAAACAAGAGCCACATATTTCTTTTTTTTATTCATCACGAGCTTCAAATACAAACATACACAATTTGAAATCACCAATTCTCTCATGGATATGCTTTTCCACCCTATTAGAAAAAAACAAAAAGATCTCTTTATAAATTTGATGTGAAGTATATTTGGAATAATATGTGTCAAACTCAGAATTTCTGATTTGTAATCTGTGTCATTTCCATTGGATAATTCTCTTTCAAATAATGTTGTTGCATAATGATATGAGTCTTACTATAACGGCTAACTAATTAATTGTAATAATAATTACATAATTACAAATATCATTAAATCTGCACAATTAATGATTACGAAATTGTCAATTCTATTGACTTCCCCTCTCAAATTGATGTTGGTGAGTCTATAAGCATCAATTTGTTGTTGACGTGTCAATGATTTGGTGGGGACATCAGTCAACTAAATTGATGTTGAGACATTAGGAAGAGTAATAATTTTGCGGCCATAGGTTTCCCTAAATGAATGACAATCGACTTCTATGTGCTTTGTTCTTTCATGGTATACTGGATTTGCTGCAATTTTTATGGCACTTGTATTATCAGCATGCAATGGAGTTAGTTTTGTTTATGAAAAACCAAGTTCCGAAAGAAGACTGCGCAACCAAATAATTTCTAAACATGTTGTAGACATGGAACGGTATTCTGCTTCAGTAGAGGATTTAGATACATAATCTTGTTTCTTGCACTTCTAAGAGATAGGGGCATCACCTAAAAACATGCACCAACTAGTGGTAGATTTTCTTGTGTCTGGGCAGCCAACCCAATCAGCATCATTGTATGCTTGAAGTTGTATTGTTGAACTATTAGGGAAGAAGAGATCGCGATTAAGAGTACCCGATAAGTATTTGATGATTCATTGTACAGTTGAAAGATGCAAATGTCTAGTATTTTGCATGAATTTATTGACTATATGGACAACAAAAGAGATATCGGGTCTTGTAATGGTAAGATGATAAGACTGCCAACCAACTTCTGATATAACGTGGATCTGTCATGAGTTCACCTTCATCCCGTCTTAACTTGATATTAAATTCCATGGGAGTTTCAACAACAGTGGTATTGGTAAGACCGGCTAGATGAATTAAATCTTGAATATATTTGTGTTGAGTAACAAAGATGCCTTTTGGTTGGAAGTGTACTTCTAAGCCCAAGAAGTAAGTGAGCTGCCCAAGAAGTAAGTGGAATGCAACCATTGTTGGAATTTATGGATTGCCTCTTGATCTGAACCAGTAATTACAATGTCATCCACATAAACAAGGAGTATCACAATCCCTTTTAATGTTCGTTGTATAAATAAAGATTGATCATAGTTGTTTTGGATGAAGGAAAAGACAAGACGTGTTGTTCTAAACTTCTCAAACCACACTCTTGGTTCCTATTTTAACCTATACAAAGAATGTTTTAGTTTGCAAACATTATTAGATAAAGTGGAGGTCATACCAATAGGAAGTTTGATGTAAACTTCCTCCTTGAGGTCACCATGAAGAAAGGCGTTCTTAACATCTAGTTGGTGTATTTGCCAAGATTTAGATGCAAACAATGGCTAGAATAGTGCGCACTGTAGTCATTTTTCCACAGGTGCAAATGTCTCATCATAATCGAGGCCAAATTCTTCCTTATTTCCAAGAACCACTAACTGAGCCTTGTAGCGATCTATGGTTCCATCTGAACGAAGCTTTATAGTGAATATAAATTTGTTGCCAAGAGGTTTAACAGATGAGGGATAAGGAACAACATCCCATGTTTGATTCTCTTCTATGCTAGAAGTTCTACCTCTATAGCATCTTGCCAACATTTATGCTCCACAACCTGTTTATATGAAGAAGGGATACAAATAGAAGCTAAAGTTGTTGTCAAAGATAAATGTGAAGATGGATCATACTATTTTGGAGGATTACGAGTGTGAGTATTGTGATGTAATGCTAGTGGTTCTTGTTGAAGTATCGGACTAACAACTAGAGAATGATCGGGAGGAGGCTGTGGAGGTTTTGGACGTCTTTGGTACACCAAAAGGGGCATAGGTGTTGATTCTCCTGTAGAATTGTTAGAAAATAGAGGCGAAATAGATGTGGATATAGGAGAATAAGTATCTTGGTTAGCAGAAAAAAAAAATATGCATTCTCTAGAAAAATAACATTTCTAAACCCATGTAAAACGACTATAGTCATAAATAAAAGTGATAAAGTACTTATAACGAGCATGAGATATAATAGGTGCTATTCCCCATAAATCACTATGGATCATGTCAAAAGGTTGATTTACATTTGTTTGATGAATTTGAAATGATAGAATTTTAATTTTACCATGTTTACAATAAATGCAATCAAATTGAATAGCCCTAAGAGATTGAGAATTTTTATTGCCAAAAACTGCAGATTTCATCAAGTCATAGAGGATATTTGAGTTTGGGTGACCAAGATGCTTATGTCATGTTTGAAAATCAACAATTGCAGAATTACAAGAAATAAAAGACATAAAAGAACATGGGGACTTCAGTGAATAAAGAAAAAAAAGACGTCCAACTTTAGGCCCTATCGCAATCATCTTCCCTGATTTTTGATCCTGGACAAGACAACCAAATTTTGAAAATTCAACTCTACAATCATTGTCAACTAATTGACCAACTGAAATAAGATTACTAGTAAGACTAGGGAAAACATAAACATTGGTGAGAGATGAAGAAATATCACAAATTTTTGTAATAGGCAAACTATTTCCATCAACAGTTTGTATTTGGAGATTACCAGAGTAACTTGTAACATTGGTAAGGGCAACAACATTGTCGGTCATATGATTAGATACGCCTGAGTCAAAATACCAAGGAGAATCAAGGGAAGTAACGTTACCTGAAAGACCCAAAGCAAAAAATGCAGAAATGATCATTTGTTGAACCATTTCACGGGTTAACGCTGGAACGGTGAAATGCAGATTCTGGTTCACCAAAATGGGAGCTGCAGAAGGACCAATAGATGTAGTGAAGGCTATTGTAGTTTTCTTGGGTGGTCTGATAGGACATTCTTTAATGATATGACCATCCTTTTTGCACTAATTACAAATTTTTTTAGAACAGTTGGAAGCAAAATGTCCATGTCCTTTGCAACAGAAACATTGAACAATAGTCATGTCTCGCCCACGAGGTCGGCCTTGTACCACATATGTCATATTGAGAGAAACAACTTTTTGTTGTTCCATGGTTGTTTGAGTGAGAAGATGTTGTTCCTCACAAAGCATCTCATTGAGACAAGTATTCAAGGATCAGTAGCCCGGTTCATGAGATTGGACCTTAGTCCCTCAAAATCAGATCTCAATTTCATTAAAAATTGATCGCGTTTGGTAATCTCGTGAACATTTTGCACAATGATTTGCCCTTCACTAGACAAAGCTTTATAGACAATGTTAGTGTATTCAGCCCAAAGATTCATAAAATGAGAATAAAACAAAGAAATGGAAAGACTTTCCTGTTGAAAAATTGCAATTTCATGTTCAAGCTAGAACCGTCGCGCAACGTTGTCCTGGCTGTTTATTTTCTTCAAGTAGTCCCACATCTTTGCTGCCGTAGAGAAAGGTTGAAGATTGAGAAAGATATTAGGATCAACAGAACCTATGATCCATTGCATGACTTGTGCATCTTTGACTTCCCATTTGGCATAGGCATCCTTCTTCGCCTTCTCATGGGCTATTTTCCTTTGACAAAAATCTGGAGCTAAAACGCCCATGCAGAGTAGTTTTTTCATTAAGACGCACAAAAAGGATATCATGCTTGTCAGTGAACATGATGTCGAGGGAAACAAATGAAGAGAACTTAGGAGATGTGAAAACCGGGAATGTAGAAAGAACAGCGAAATTATGATCGTCGGCGGCGAAGAACTAAAATTTCAAGAAAAAATAGAGCATAAACAACAAGGAAAATAATCCATGTTTATTCAACATGACCAACAATGTTTTTTCATTAAGACGCATAAAAAGGATATCATTCTTATCGGTGAACATGATGTCGAGGGAAACCAATGAAGAGAACTTAGGAGACGTGAAAAATGGGAATGTAGAAATAGCAGCGACATTATGATCGTCGGCGACGAAGAACTAAGATTTCAAGAGAAAAAATAATGGAGGAGCTCAATATTTGATCGCAAAATACAGATAAATTTGATTTGGATCACAACCTAGTTTGATACCATGTCAAACACAAAATTTCTGATTTGTAAACTATGTCATTTCCATTGGAGAATTCTCCTTTAAATAATGTTACATAATGATATGAGTCTTACTATAACGACTAACTAACTAATTGTAATAATAATTATGAATATCATTAAATCTGCAAAATTAATAATTACTTGCCACATCATAAATGTAAGATACTTAGAGTTTTACCAACTAAAGAGAATTACATTGATTTCTGGATTCACTAGTTTCACCGTAACCCTAAACTCCATAATTTGACATGTTAACCAACAACAATGTCAATTGAAGTAATGAGACATGGTAAGTTTGTCATAATTTAATCCGAACTTTACACTTGAATAACATTCATATATATAATAATCCATGTTTATTCAACATGTCTTGACAAATAGAGGAAACATTCTTTTATTATTATTATTATTATTATTATTATTATTATTATTATTATTATTATTATTTTTACTTTCTTCTATCTTTTAAAATTGATAACAATAAAGTCATGTACTTAGTATTTTGGGACATTCACTTCGTCTTTAAAAAAAAATAACATGGTAGATAATATGCAATATTTTTTTAAGGTGAATATTCTAACGATGGATGAAAGATGTTAAACCAACTATGTCGAAATTATTTTGGATAATCCTCTTTTTCAATGTTTTAAAGAGAGGTATCCTAGATTTGAACAAACTTCCCAACTTATCAAATATCTTTACAACTCTCATGTGAGATGTACTTCAAGAATGATCCATTTTACAAAAACAAATATTATTGAATCATAGAGGGCATAGATAAGAGAAATCAAGAGGTAGAAAATGTAATACCTCAAATTTTATAATAAATATTTTCTTAATGAAATAGGATGTTAGATAATTAATTTGGTGTTAAAACTATTTTAGAATATATGTTGCTGAATTTTGTGACTAATTTTCGTTATATCAGTGTTTTCTATGATTTATATTTTATTATTTTATATATTTTTCTAGAAATAATAGTATTTTAGTATATTTTAATATATGTTGCTAAATTTTGTGACTAATTTTCGTTATATTAGTATTTTCTATGATTTATATTTTATTATTTTATATATTTTTCTAAAAATAATACTATTTTAATATAATTTAAGGTATAACAATAGTATTTTATTTGTTCATAATAAGTAGTTAAACTTTCAAATGTTAGGAATTAGTGTAATAATATGAAAATCTTTAATTGTTGATTGATATTTAGTTATTTGAATGAGTTCAATTGAATTGCGTTATAAATCTCTACTCTTGGTGTTTTTTACCGTATGATCAATGATTAATTGATTTATTATTCAAAATTTGAAGCAAGAGTGGTATTTTTGAATGCTTGAGATTGAAAATTTGTGTAGCTTTATATTCTAAACATAGATGTAGACACATGAAACAACTTACAATTTGTGTTATCAGATTCTTAATCTTACTGCATATATGATTAATAATAATCTGTGACAATACTAATAATTATAATATGGATTAATAATTAATAATCCCAAATAAATAAATGGTTGATTGACTTGCTACGTATATGTCACTTATAAACAACTTAGTGACAATAATTTGATGATTTTAAAGGTCACATAATTTTTTTTTTAAATTATATACTTGTAAAAGTTGGATGAGTTGTAAATTATTTTGAATGATAAAATAATATAATATGTTAAAATATAAGAGTTTTCAATCTCAAATAACCAATTCTTAGTTGTAACAACTTAATAGTCTAAACCTTTCTTCTTTAAATCAAGTTCGTAAACCTAAGATATTTTGTGATTAAATTAACCAACACACATCCAAATCTTCGTAGTTTTGATTGCATTTAAAAGCAATGGTAGATTGGATGATTAACACATAACATAACCAAAATATTGTTTAACGTGAGGTGGTTTTATTTAATATATATTAAAATTAAGATAAGATTAAATATAACTAAAAACAAATAATCTTAACTGGTGATATATATACACTACAAGTAAGCTTAAATGTATCGACAAAATTTTATGTATAGAATTGTATATGTGAGTAAGAAGAAGTTAATTCACAGCATAATCGTTGGTAAACTTTATTTTATTTTTAACTCAACCGTCGGTAAACTTTAAGAATAAAAATTGCCACCATTGTATTTAATTTGTACTTAAATTTTTTATTTTTAATTTCTCACAGCTTCTTCGTTTTTAAGTTACGCACATATGTATTTTTTATTAAATAAAATAGATATTTTATTCAAGAAAAATGATATTAAAACACGTATTTAAACACAAATGGAACATAATATATATATTACAAACTCACTACTATTGACTCCAATTCATAGTTAAAAAAAGAAAGTTTATAAATTACTGTGGGTTTCGGAGATATGTGGATCCACTTATACTAAAAAAAAATTAAATTTTTAAAAAAATTATAAAACTTTTTTTGATTTTTTTAAAAAATAAAATTTTCAATTTTTTTTTCTTCAAAACTTTTGGATGAAAAATGATTGACAATTTTTTCTCAAAATTTATTTGATGCAAGAAAACAAAAATCTATATTTTTTGAGAAAATAATTTTTTTTTTCTCACAAATTTTAAAGAAAAAAAATGATTTAATGTTTTGGATATTTTTGAAAATAAAATTTCAATAGTTTTTAGACAAATAAATTTAAAAAAAATCTCAAAACAAAACATTGAAATCACTTAAACTCATACAAAAATACTGAAATAATGGACTAAAATTACTGCTCCCGCTTATACACTCTCTCTTCTCACCTTCTCTTTATACCTTTAAAATGTTGTGTTTCTGTGTACTTAATATCCGCTATTTTGTTCACTAATCCTTCTTTTCATATACCAAACATAAAACAAAACTCTTTTCGCAAAACGCTACGACGTGTATCACCAACAACCCACCGTCACTGTCACCCACTAGGCGATCCTTCTCCACCATCTTCCATTTTTGTGAGGTTATTCATTTCTCTCTGCAATGGTGGTACACAAAAAACAAGGCTGGCCATATTTGTTTCTCCATTGTTATAGAAAAATCTAAGTTGGACCTTTTAGTATCGACTTCGTCATACTTCTCCCTCTTTTGTTGCAAAAAACGCAAGTTTCTCTTGGAATTACATATTTAAGTTTGGGTTTAACTTGTCTTTTGTATTTTTCCTCAAATCATACATAACAACCATATTTATTTCGTTGCTCCCTTTTTTCCCCCAAGTTTTCTTTGGTTTGGTTTAGTTTGTGTACCTTGGAGTCAATATTGTTTTTGGCCTTTCTTTTTTGGGTTTATTTCCCTCTCTTAATGTTTTAGTGTTTATACATTTTGTTGCTTTTGAGTTTCTAAAATTGTTTCAAAATCAATTTATGTCACCGACGATATTATTGGGTTGAGTCACAGATTACATCGCTTTCTTTAAGACATTTCACGGTACTGTCCAAATTGTGCAAGACAGACTATCAACCACGAAGTCTCTATGATAAAACTGTCTAAACAAACTGTATCAGAGTTCTACTACACAATAGAAAACTATTCTAGAATTACACCCTCAATATGGCGGTTAAAGTCATTCTCAATATGACGTCTATGACCACCCATAAATCTAAAGAACTAGGACACAAAAAACCGTTCTAAAAGACTACGACACAAAAATCGCTCTAAAAGACTATGATACAAAAACTGTTCATAGTGGCATAACAATCGCTCTAAAAATCGAAGGGACTACGACATAACAACCGCTTTAAAAATTAAAAGGACAACGGTACAAAACCGTTCTAAAATATGGAAGGAACAAAAAAAAAGGGAGAAGTGACTCGCAAATAAGTTGAGCATAATAGAAAAGAGAGAAAAGAGAAAGTTGGGAAATATGAGATATTTCTAAAATATTGGTAAATATATGTATATATAATTGGTATTAATATGATATTTCTAATTGGGTAACTTATGTTAAGGATCATGCTTCCACAAGTTGATGGATCTTCACCCTTGGTGAAGGTGCAATTTCTTGGGGATCAAAGAAACAAACTTGCATTGCTGACTCAACCATGGTTGCAGAGTTCATTGCCCTAGCTGCAGGTAGTAAAGAGATAGAATGACTAAGAAATTTGTTGTATGAGATACCAATTTGGCCAAAGCCAATGGCACCAATATCCATACATTGTGATAGTCAATCTACATTATCCAAAGCATATAGCCAAGTATATAATGCAAAATCTAGACATATTGGTCTAAGACATAACTATGGAAAGAATTTCATTTTAAATGGAGTTATATCCATAGTTTTTGTAAGAACTGAAAAAGAATCTTGCAGATCCTTTGATGAAAGGTCTGACAAAGGACATAGTGTTGAAGAAATCATTGGGGATAAGACTCAAACCCATATCTAATTAATCATCAATAGTGGAAAATCGACTCACACTTGAGTAACATCAAGTCTTCAGTTCAATGAGAAAAGTACACTATTAGAGTGATTGCAATTACTTGGATACAAATACATCCCATAGGTTGAAAGTACTTGGACTATAAGTATCAAGTTGGAAGAGAGAGTTTTACTCTTTATAGACATATAACATGAATTTTTTAAAATACATATTATGGATATATTTATGATATCGTCTACCTATGCGAGGATGACGTGAGGCTGCTTCAAAGAGTTAAATAGATTCACTCTTAAATTCTCATCAAAAGGTACATGGCACAAGGTCTTATCAAATGTGTCATATGTAAAATTCTTTCGATAATACTGAGATTTTATGTGTAAGTTGTGCACACTTGTTCTAATGAATAACTAGTTCAAAGCTAGACAATCTATTTTGGATGAGTGAAACCCATAGTTTACTAAGTAGTGGTTCAATATTATGGCACAAGTATATTTTGAAAATGATGGGGGATTGTGAGATATTTCCAAAATATTGGTGAATATATGTATATATAATTAGTTTTAATTAACATGATATTGTTGATGGCTCAATGATTGTGTTATGTATGCATAATAGTAATGTCTCAAGTGCGATCCTTGTGTGTGCTTTGATTTTGCATAAATTATTCTTGATGAATTCGAACTCGGGTCATGCGCGAAAAGAGGCGCTGATCAACCACCAGACTATTGCAATGATTTAGTCAATTACTGAACATTATATGCATATATCCTTTCGCAAAACGGAATGACAGAACCAAGAATTGTACATCTTTCTCACATGACATTATTTTTCTATAAATAGTGTCACTTTGGACAAAATGAGAACACAAAAACTTGGAGATTGTCATCCACTTTTCCCATCCATTCTTATATTCTAAGTCATCTTATTCTTCTCTAATGCATGAGGGAAGGATATGAATCTTTCTGTTGTAACATACTATTGAAATATACTCTTTGAGTGATAGTGCAAATCATATCAAGGTTTTCTAAAGTACCTTGAAGGGGATTCACTGATTATCTCATTTATATCTGATTGGTGGAGTGAATCAAACCTAAAGGCTAGTGAAATAATACATTTTGGATTTTGCTACATATAATCTTCATCAACAACTTCACTATTAAAGTCTTGCAGCAATTGCGACCAAAACAGGTCCAACAAAAAATGCATCAAAATTTGGTGTACTTATCACAAGAGTTTGTGTAACAACCCATTTTTTTTTTTTCAAAACAAAACTAAAATCGAATTGCAAAAATAAATAAAGAAAGAAATAAGTACTTTTGGATAAAATATTTAAGTTGTAACATAACGACAAAAGTAAACAAATATTTACAAGCAGTGGAAATAGTTTTTGAAATACAACCCAAAGTATTTAAACTTCAAAATACATCGGGGCTATGAAACCTATCAGACATAGTTCATACACCTGGGGT
Organism: Cicer judaicum; assembly: GCA_037974835.1. Lineage (NCBI taxonomy): Eukaryota > Viridiplantae > Streptophyta > Magnoliopsida > Fabales > Fabaceae > Cicer > Cicer judaicum. The sequence continues at coordinate 7,770,181 of JBBPBS010000629.1, read as the reverse complement.
ATTCTCGGCAGACATCTGTACAAAGGTAATGCCCCAAGAATTTAAACTTCCCCACGTTGAATCAAAAGTGGTACAAGGTCCCATCAAAATAAAAGTCAAGCTGACGATATGAGGTATAGGTACAGTCTTCCAAATTGAAATAAATACATCTACAAAAGAAAGACAACTTAACCCTATACAACCCTCTAATATGATCATGCTACAAAAAACTATAAAGCCCTGTTGATCTCAACGCGTCCCGCAAGATCCTCCTGACACAACATCGGTTAGACATGCCTAACTACCTTCCTATCTCCAAGGTAGTAACTAGTCGGATGATCCTGATTTTCATATGAGAGCAAAGCCCGGGTTTCTATAATAATTGTAAAGGTCACCAACCGAAATTATCAAATATCACATAACATTTAAGATTTTTATGCACATAATATCCTTTCAACTTAGCATACTCTTTGAAAGGGTTTTCATATGCCAAACATGCATAATCAAAATTGGAAAATGAAGTTTTTAGCAAAACTGCAATGTCGTATTCGAATACAGCATCCTTGCATTCAAATATAGTACTAATTCACAAGTTAGTAGCAAAATCAAGACATCTGTATTAGAATTCAGCATTCTTATAGTCGAATATAGAACTGTTTCATAAGTCAGTAGCAAAATCAGGACTTATGTATTCGAATACAACATTCTTGTATCCAAATACAACAACAGAAAATGTTGAATTTAGCTTTGAAATGGTTTCGCAATCAATCACACTTACCAATTGGGGCACAATCACAACAACCACTGAGCTTACATATACAATCATCACAATATATCAAACATGACTCGCGTGCCAAGCACCCGAATGCAATGCGTATATGCCCAAAATGCATGAATTTCGAAATTCCAACGAAAACCCTCCACGAAGGGGCGTAGATCATAATTGCACCGCCTATCACATACCAGTACTAATTACCAAGGTGCCATCTATCATGGGTCAGCATGATTTACAAAAAGCGTAAATCGTAAACGTACCGCCTATCACAGACCAATACTGTTCACGGTGGTGCCACCTATCACGGGTCAGCACGATTTACTAAAACGCGTAAATTGTAAACGTACCGCATATCACAGACCAATATTGTTTATTGAGGTACCATATATCACGGGTCAACACCATTTATTAAAAATCGTAAATCGTAAACGTACCACTTATCACAGACCAGTACTGTTTACCGAGGTGCCACCTATCACGGATCAACACGACTTACTAAAAATGTGCAATCTATCACAGACCTACACGACGCGAAAATCCTCCGCAAAGATAAGATGAAACCAACAGAAAACATGACATCATCTCTTGGCCCATCGCGATCACCACTATCACTATGGCACCATCGCGATCACCGTGTACTATCAAATGCATGAGCATACTTTGACTCTTTCTACATCAATCATTAAGTAAACGCAAATATTAAAAGATTTCCCATTTTTAATACTCAGTTAGCACTAATGATTTTTCATATTCAATACAGAGCATACTCAAACATATATTTTCCACCACGATACATCAAATTTAATCCACAATTCACATTAAATTCGATCAATTCAAATTCCACAAAAACCACACCAAGCTCAATTGTCAATCACCCATAAATTTCCACAAAATTCTAACATAACTCTCGTCAAATTAAGTGTCACAAACCACACCTCACACATCTCAAATTACATTTCCTCAAAATACACATAGATGACTTAAATTCATTTTCCACCAATTCACATAATCGCATTAAATTCATTTTCTACAATTTCACACATCAAATACATCAAATTTCAACTCCACAAATACACATATAGCATCCTATATGCAAGCTAAAAAATGGAAAGGAGTCCTTATCTTAACGGTAGCTTTAACAAGCGATTACGACACCACGATTAATTCCGATAAAATTTAAGTTCGCGACGTCGCTTCCAAAGTTGGCCCACTAGCACCGTAGTAGGGAGATGAAAAACTTTCCCTACTATCACTTCTCGAAACGAAACTCAAATGTCGAAGAAAAGTGGAGGTTTGTGATTGACGGTTTTGAAAACCCCTAACACCGTTTTTTTTCGTTTTTGAATCACAGAGGAAGAAGGAACCTTGGAAATTTGTTCTTTCTCACCCATCAAGCCTTGAGTTTCTTTTCTTGAAGCCAAAGAAAGTAAAAGAAAGCAAAAGAATAGAAGGAAGATGGATTCGCTCGCGAAGACACAGGGACCGTTTTTCGTTTTCTTCTATTTATCTGTTTCCTTTCTAACACACATATATATATATATATATATATATATATATATATATATATGTATATATATATATATATATCTTACTACTATATTTATAAATATAAATATATATATATTACTTAGAACCAACAATAATAATAATTATATATATTATAATTAAAACTAACCAACAAATATCTAAATACTCTTACGCCCTTCACTTCACTGACATCTCAATTAATTTTGATAAACATATATACTTTCGTCGCAACTCAATTGAATTCTTCGTAATATAAATAAATTATTCTTCGACAAAAGATTCACCGTACTTAATCTAATTTATTTATCGACGAATAATTTTAATCGGGACATCAAAAGATATTTTTGAGCATTAAACTCACAAAATATCAATTACTTGACTAAAAAGTCTCATAATTCGATAACAAAATACACTAAAATACATAAATTAAAATTTAAACTATGAGTCTTACAGTTTGAAACTCATTATATAGTGAAGGAAGCAAACCCACATATGTTTTCTATCAAATGTGAAACATTAGTATTTATAGAGTTGAAAACTACTCAAAATATGAGAGTTTTTCAATGTGAGACTTTAACAGTGTTTAAATTCATATATGAACATACTCTATTTTCCAACACATTTTGAGGTATATGCTAAATGGATGATGGTATGGTGGTGATATATTGATGCAATATAATTATATACTATTTATTGATATTTCATATGTTCTTAGTTTGTGGTTTGTTGCTTCTTGTTTTCCCTTGTATCATGCCTTTTAGGTAGGGCTGTGCAAAAAAACCGATTTTGAAACCAAAATCCATAACCGGATATGAAACCATTTTTAATAACCGGTTAAAATAATATAGATATAAATCAATTTATTTAAAACCGGTCGGATATCCAACCACATTTTATTTTTGGATTTGGATTTAATCCGGATTTTATCCACCCAACTCCATAATTCCAATCTCAATCCCAGAATCCTAAACCCGCAAAACTCTCAAAAGCAATTTCTGGTTGCATTTTCCGACGGCGTTTTCCGGCCGAGTTTTCCGGCAACGTTTCCCGGCAATCTGAGATATTTTTTGCTACAAATCACCATCTTTGTGCAAACTTCAATTTCTTCCATAATGCTTTATAGAGGGTAACCCTATTTTATTCTTTTAACTCTCTCTTTCTGATTTCCCTAATCAAGATTGGGGTTTTTTTTTCTTTCAAATTCGCTTTTGATGCAAAACCTTCTGGTTTTTAATTCATAATCTCATCTAGTAACTCCTTTTTCTTTTCTTACTTTTTTCTTTATGTTTTTGTATAGTTTCTTTTTCAAAATTGGAACTGCTTACCTACCTGTTTTTGTATACATGGATGCTTATGGAAGAGTTTGTTAGTGTTTTGATTATGCTAATAGATTAAGGAGAAGTGTTGCTACTATTTAATCCCTTTTCTTTTGTTGTTGTTTTGGTTGGTATATAATTATGTAATGTGTATGATAGAGTGTGAAATTGAAGTGGAGTTGTTTCAAGTGAATTTGGAGAGATACCTAAATGCCTGTTTCATCCATTCAATTCTAAATTCACATTTAACAACTTACAACTACAACAAGAGTTTTAAAAAAAATATTAACCTTTTCAATCTGTGACCAAGTTCTAAAGGGAATAGTTGATTCACTTATACCAGTTGAGGAGCCACCTTTGATTAATGAGAATGGTGAAGAGAATGTTAATATGCCTGGTAATTCTACTCAGACTAAAAAGTATTACTCTGATTCTTCAACCAGAAGAAGGAAAAACCTTGATAGGTCTAGTTCTATTAGGAAAACTGTTGCTTCTATTGTTGCTGAAATGGATATTTAAAAATAACCAAATTTTAGTTTGTTGTCTTTGTTTTGCAATAACAATGTATTGGTTTGTACAATTATCTGGTTTCTTGAAATTCTGCATATAATGTTAGTTAAGCTGGTGTTGTTTGGGCTTAGTATGGCATAGATGCCGTTTGTTTTAGACTTTGCAATATAATGTTTAGCAATTTATGTCTTACCACACATTTTTTTTGTCTTGTGCTATAGGCTATAACTTCATCAGGTACAAAGAAAGGTGAATTATTTTTGGCTGATGTTAATACCTAGTTGAAGAACAAAAACATCACCATTGATATCAAAGACGATACAGAATCTAACGTGAGTTTTTCATTCCTGTTATGATATTTATTATTCTCTGTTGTTGGCAGCAATTGAGATATATACCTGTTTCTACTTTGCATGCCTCTAACAGAACTATCAAACCAATTATTTTTTAATTTTACCACTCTTGGAAGGTGTCTCCAAAAGAGTCTGCTTCTTGGTTTATTATATTTTAGGATAACATGTAGAATTATTATGTCTGACATGGAATACATTGAATTGTTTTATAGAGATCACCTTTTAATTGTATATTTTTAGGTAAAGCCTAGTCAAGCTTTTCTTACCATATATATATATATATATATATATATATATATATATATATATATATATATATATATATATATATCATTCCATGTCGGTTTAATGAAAGTACTATTTAATTTTCAAACATCTATTTATTACTCTTTGTTTCAGATTAATTATTTTTACATTGAAAGCTTCAAAACAAATTTATGAATTGGTGAAGTGTATATATAGATATGTTAAAAATATCTGGCTATGATCATAAATGTTTGATTATGAGTAGTCTGAGGCTGATCTACTTTATCTTTCTTTCAGTGTCTTTTTCTCTACAAACAACCTTATTTCTTTCATTTGTATTATGTGCTTATTTTACTGTTGAAATTTTGTAGTTACTACAATATATGCAATACTCTGCTTCTGCACACATATGCTGGCTATACAGAGTGGAATATGATGGTTGTTGTTGTTTGATGAATTAACTTTGTTTCTTTTGTCTAGACTTGTTTTTTCTTTACATGTAAAACCAGACAAAATTCTTTTACTCTTGGTAGTTAAATTTAATTTTATCTTGGTAGTTTGAACATTTTAAGTTCATTAACTATTTTCATTATTATTGCAGCAACCTGTAACATTACATCAAGATGGGTGATCAATCTGTGACAATAGATTTGTTTGTTTCTCCTCCACCAATTATCCTAAACACAACTACTATGTTACCACCTAGAGCTAAAGGTCGTAAAAACCAATCTTTTGTTTGGAAAGATTTCACAGTAGATCCTAATTTGGATAGGACATCTATTTGCAACCATTGTAGAAAGAAGCTCAAGTGTGATAATGGGACAAGTTCGATGATACAACATTCAAAGGGATGTAAGAAAAATCCCAATAGCGAGTATAACAAGAGGAAGAGAACATTGGATGCAATGAATGTTGAAGGTCATACTAGTTCTTCCCCTTTAGTGCCTAGGTTTGATCAAGAAAAATTATGATATTTACTCGTGAAGATGTTTATAGGCGTGAAATTGCCTTTTCGACAAGTGGAGCATCCAGTTTTCAAGAATTTGTAAGTGGCTTAAATCCAAAATTCAATCTTATATCACACACCACACTTGCATGCGATACTTTGTTGTTATGGGATGTAGAAAAGTTAAAATTGAAAAACTATATGTCCTAACACTACCAAAAGGTTTGCCTCACTGCTGACACATGGACATCTATTCAAAATTTGTCTTATATGTGTGCCACTTCTCACTTTGTTGACAATAATTGGAACTTGCAAAATAAGGTTCTAACATTTTGCCAATTCCCAGGTCACACGACAGATGTTATGACAAACACAATTGATGCGTGCTTGACTGATTGGGGGCTGAATCGTGTTTTGACTATGACACTTGACAATGCCTCATCAAATGATCTTGGAATCAAACAATTGAAGAAAAGACTACTGTCTTGTAACAACTTGGTTTTTAATGGAGAGTACATGCATATGCGTTGTTGTGTGCACGTCTTAAATATCATTGTTAGTGAGGGGTTGAGTGATTTGGACTTGTCAATTTTAAGACTTCGTGCTGCTGTGAAATATGCTAGGTCTTCTCCTCTTAGGTTTGAAAAATTTAAAGCATGTGTAGAACGGTCAAACTTTGAATACAAAGGTCTAGTTTTTCTTGACGTGGAAACTAGGTGGAACTCAACATATTTAATGTTAGACTCGGCTTTGAAGCATCAAAAGGCATTTGAAGTGCTTGAAATTCATGATCCCAAGTATTCTGAGGAACTACTTAAGGGGAAGGGGAAAGGTGTGCCTACCGGTTTAGATTGGGCGAAAGCACAATCAATTATGCCATTTTTAAAAATGTTTTATGATGCCACCTTACGAATATCTGGTTCCTCCTATGTTGCCTCTAATATGTATATGTTAGAGGTTTTTGGAATAGGTGAAAAAATACTTAAAATGTCCAACTCCAAGGATATGTGATTAAAAGTAATGGCTGATAGGATGAAAACAAAGTATGACAAATATTAGGGAAAATATGAAAATTTGAACATGTTGTTGATTTCTTTTGTCTTAGACCCCAGGAACAAATTAAAGTTTGTCAATTGGTTGATCACTCAGAACTTTAATTCATTTGATGCAACCAAATTAAAAGATTAGTTGAAAACCCGTTTGGATGAACTAATTCTGGAGTATAGTGGTGTTGGAGAAGGATTCCAAAGTGAGTCACAATCGACGGAATTTGATTTAAGTGGTAAGGAAGATCTTTATAGTTATAATAGATTTTTAATGAGCACTGGTTCGTCCTCTACTGAAAAGTCTAATTTAGAAAGGTACTTGGAAGAATCTTTAGAGAGTCGGTCATCTACCAACTTTGACGTTTTAAACTGGTGGAGGTTAAACTCAAGCCGTTTTCCAATTCTTGCAAAGATAGCCAAAGACTTGCTTGCCATACCTATCTCCACAGTGGCCTCTGAGTCTACTTTTAGTACCGGAGGACGAGTGATTGACGAATACCGTAGTTGTCTCACACCTCAAACGGTTGAAGCTCTAGTTTGTACTGCTAGTTGGCTTAAAGGATTGCGTAAATCGTCTTCAATATGTGATTCACTTTTAGTTGAGGATTTCAAGGAGCTTGAGATTTTAGAGGAAGGTAACATTGTAAATGCTTTAATAGTTGAATGTAAGTTAATAGTTGTTAAATTATGATTTGATAAGTAACTGTTTTTTTTTCTTCAGAAATAACTTCTATGAAATTTGGTGGTGCTTGTTCTGTTCATGTTTCTCTTGGTGAAGATTGAGAATTGACAAAACTGGGACTCTGACATTAAATAAGCTTTATGTTGATAAAAACATGATTGGGTTTTTGCTAAGGATGTAGAGAAGGGCTTTTAGGACACATGGCTTACATGATATTAGATGTGAGGTATGAATTGAATTTAAATTACATTAGATTTGAAGTGATTAGGGAAATTGATGAGAATGAAAATTTCAACTTGGATGCAGAGGATGCAAAGTTGGGATTTTTCAATTTCAATTTGAAGCCCCTACTGCTGCTAATAGTATGTTTCTTTATGTAACTCATTTTAACTTTTTTCGTTTAAATTTGAGTACTTTATGCAATTTACAAATATTTGGTTTTGAAAATTTTGTATTGAATTTAGTTACAAATTGAAATAATTCATTGTGTCAATTATTACAATTGTGGCATTGTCTTAAAAATGGAATTCTTTAAACTGAATTGTTACAATTTACAGTCAAATTGAGTTGATCACCATGAGTTGCAGCTTGATTGTTTACAGCTTGATGATCATGAGTTGCAGCTTGACTCCATTTTTTTTTTGAAGATATTGACTCAATTAGTTACTTGACTCCCTTTATACTAGCAAATGTTTAAAGGGAGATGCTTCAAAAATTTACTTATATTTTGTGATTTTGAGTTGGTTCGAGAATTTTATCGATTTTTTATAAATAGTCGGTTTTGAAATTATGCCTAAATTGTTTTTTAAAAATATCTATTTATACTAGCAAATGTTTAAAGGGAGATGCTTCAAAAATTTACTTATATTTTGTGATTTTGAGTCGGTTTGAGAATTTTATCGATTTTTTTTATAAATAGTCGGTTTTTAAATTATGCCTAAATTGTTTTTTAAAAATAGATATTTAAAAAAAACCAAATTTTAACTGATTTTGAGAAAAAATCGATTTTAAAATTGATTTTTTAAATTTTGTTGCATAAAAAAAACCGATTATTTAACCATAACCTGTTTTACAATTGGTTTTATAACCGGTTTTAGACCAAATAATGGATTTGGTAATAAATCCAAATCCATATATTGGTTTTTAAATAGATATGGTTTGGTTTTTTTTTTAAAACCAACCATGCACAACTCTACTTTTAGGTATCAAATGGTGTAGGAGATGGTGTTCAGCATAAGTTCAAATGTTTTTGTTGTGATAAATTTTGTAAAGACACTCAATTTAATTATGTTTTGTTTGAACTTTTGGTTGGTCTAGTCAGGTGGGGGTTGCTGTGATTTTGACAACTTGGTCTTGTCTTTTGAAGTTATTAGCTATCTTTGTAATCTAGTTTAGGAAATGCATTTTCATATTAATTACATCATGTATGTTTGAATATAGACATTGAAGTACCATTTGCATTACTAATAGAATGTAATTTCATAAAGGTACCTCAAGGATGCAACTATTTTCTTATACAAAGTGGTATTGACTAATTTCTTTGCAAAATCAATCGTCAACTTTGTACCAGTGTCAAGTAGTGTTGTTGTTGAGTTGCAATTCATCATGTTGACCATTCTTAACACTTCGACACACTTTTTCCGATGCAACACCATTCCCTTTAAGTAGTAGCAAAATTCATTCATAAGAAATAGGACAACCCTCCAAGATCAAACATTTCATCTTCACCCATCATACATCTCTTGAACTTCAACATCTCATCTTCATTACTTCCAATTACTTGCATGTCATCTACATATAGGAATACAATCAAGTAATGTTGTTTTTATTAAATTCCTAGCATAGATCCCATGTTTATTTTCACACTTCATAAATTTCAAATTAATTACAAAACCCTCAATTTTCTTGTTTGAAGCTTTAGGTTTTGGTTTTAACTCATATAAAGTTTTCTTTAATTTGAACACCTTATTCTCCCTGCCTTATATTACAAATCCAGGTTGTTGGCTTACGTATACCTCTTCTATGAAGGAACAGTTTACGAAATCAGACTTAACATCAAGTTTATACATGGACTACTTCTTCCAGCAGGCAATTGAGACGATTAGCCTAAATATTTCAATCATTTCTGCTAGAGCAAATACTTCATTGTAATCAAGGCCATGTTTTTATAGGAATCCTTTTGCCACCAACTTAGCATTTTCCTTTCCAACCTCACCATTTGGCTTTATCTTTGTCTTATACACCTATTTTACATCTATCGACTTCTTATTTTGAAGTAGTTACACTAATTCTCATTATGGTGTTAAGTGCAAAAATTGATTTAACCTAAATCATTTGGTTGATATTTTGATGATAACTAAAAAAAAAAAAAAAAATTATTTCCTAATTATATTTGGTAAGTGTGCATATTAAGATAGAAGACAAAGATTTATATTAGTGAATATCTATTTTAACGTAGCATAAATTACAAGTAAATTAGATATGATAATCTATGTTTTTCTAAGCACAAAGAATATTATCACCTATAAACAAGTAATTATATCTACTAATAGAGGCAAACATAATATAGCAATAAGAAGTATTCAATGTGTAATTCAAGTCAAAGCGTTACAAGTATGTGTTCTGATATAAGCTAGAGCCTCTGATGAATAAAGAAAAAAGAGTCTTCTAAACAAAGATCACAATAACTATGAAGAAACTACTACAGTTGTGTTTGATTTTGATCAATGCGCTCTCAAACGTGTCTTCAGTGAATCTATTAATACAACAAATGATCTAAATGTTCTGCCTCTAAAAAGTGTGTTAAGAAAAATGATCATTTGCCTATGGTAAGTGTGTGAAGAAAAATGATTGTTTGTCACTGATAACAGTGACAAGCACTGTATCATCTGACTCTGATTGAAGTCAACACTCTAGAAAGTCAACGATTTGAATAGACAAATGCTCTTAAGAAGAAAAATATGTTTATCTTCTAGTCCACATCTTGAATCTGTCAGATTATCTGAATTTATGGGCGACGTCCTCTATTAGTAACATCCTTTGAGATAGGTCCTCTTAAATTGAAGATACGTAGAATCAATCATGAAGATATATATGGATACCTATTAAAGATTGATCTTCATTAAATGGTGATTGAAGACCTCCAACGATATTATTCTTAACGGACACTTCTCTTTATTTAAAAGAACTCACTCAGTCAATAGTGTGTAAGAAAGAATGAAAAATGCAACTTGTTAAGAAGGAATTCTAAAAAAAGTCAAGAACACATCAAAAGAAAAGTATGAATGAAAAAATAGAAATGATATAAGGATTTTCACACACTTATACTGATATAAGACTTGATATGTAACATTCTCTCAATAAGAGCTAAAATCTTACAAACAAACTTTGTGTTAATTCAGACACAAAATAGAACTAATTAAATCAACTTAATAATGGCAACAACTCTCTCAACCCTAAGAGGTACATGAAAAAGGTATAACATCACTCATGAACCTCAATGGCAGGTTGCCAGAAAGTTGAAGAGGCAAAGTAAAGAATACTTGTATGCTATTAATTGAAATACTCGATTAAGTGCTCGACTGCACTAATGCAAAAACTTTCCAAGGGGAGGACTAGATGTAGAAATAGTCTGTTGTGAACTATTGTAACAAGTATATGTGTTTTCTTTGTCTATTTCTATTTCTCTCATCTTAGTTCTTCATGATTCAACCATATTCTAACTAAACCTGTTTAATAAGAGTAAGTCGAATGTTTTGATAAAGAACGGTTTTATGTAAAACAGTTGAAGTATCTTTCATAAATGACAAAATACAATTCAAATCCTCTATTTCTTGTGTTTTCCAGCATCTTCAATTTATATTAGTGTTCGGTCTCTTGATTAAGAACTTTACCATGTAAGAGTAAAGATCCTTTTAAGTCGAATGTTTTGATAAAGAACGGTTTTATGTAAAACAATTGAAGTATCTTTCATAAATGACAAAATACAATTCAAATCCTCTATTTCTTGTGTTTTCCAGCATCTTCAATTGATATTAGTGTTCAGTCTCTTGATTGAGAACTTTACCATATAAGAGTAAAGATCCTTTATTGCTGGAAATACTAGTAAAATGATTAGAATTTGTTTATATTTTTGGATCAATCATGTTTCACTTTCTTATGTTTTTTCTTTTTAATTTCTTACAAAACTGGATTGACAAAGACTGATTTGCAAGGACTATAATTATCATCTGAAAAATAGATAAAATGCTTTAGCAGGACATCTTTTTCTCATATGTGAATTTAATCTTCTTTCCAAAGTATTTTTCAAAGATGTTTTATCTGCTTAAGGTCAAAAGTATTCATGTTAAAGTTCTTGTACAAATCAGTCTTCAATGACATTTTGAATAGTAAAAGAAAATCTCTATATTGAGATAAGTGAACACTTAAAGAGAAGAATAGATGATAAATATTTTTATTGTATCCCATGAAACGAAGTAAACATCTCAAAGTCATATCTAAATGAGAGATATTATCTTAAATTAAAATTATCTAAGGATATACTTCATTGTGTGGTTAGTTTCTTTTTTTTTGTGAACAATTGATTTATTTTTTTTATCTCTTCCTCTAAGATTTGTTTATATATTTTTTTGTATCTCTTCCTCTAAGATTTGAACAATTGATTTATTTTTAAACTATTTTTTTGTATCTCTTCCTTAACAATGGTACCTTCTAAATTGTTTTACCTTGTCATCAAACATAATTTTCTCCGTTCTCATGGTATAGCTTTTTCAAGCAATTGACCAAGGCTAGTGATGTTATTATTTATTGTTGGCACATAGAGTACAGCTACCACACTATCACCTGCACATTTTACCTCCCTTCTAATAGTTTCATCAAGGTCAAGAAACAAACGCTTATTTCCACTAATATAATTAGAACGTCTAGTACCAAAACTTTAGCGATTATCACCATCCTCTTCAAACACTTTTTTGTTGACAACAATACAACATCATTTTAATCTATGTCGTTAGGAGCTATTTGCACCTTATCTATATTTTCCTTAACAATATTCTTGGATCTATATTCATTTGTAGAATAACACCGTTTTTGACGATTATAGCATTGGATGGCCTTCTTCTTGAACCTTTTCTTCATATACTTATGTTGGCTCCTCCGTTACCATTTGCTTCATTTGAGTTGCAATCTTGATTCTTGCTTGAATTTTCACAATTTTCCTTTGAAATATGATTATTCCCATACCCTTTTCTTTATTTTTTTTCTTTATTTCTATTTCCTCATTTAATAATGTATTCCATCTTGAAGGGCTTGCACAAATGCATAGATACAATAAAATTAATCCTCCCTAAGTCATGGGTGTTAAAACTCTTAAAAATTATATAAAGAGTTATAACTAATGTCTTCTTTCAAATAAGAAAAATTGTAAAATACTTATGTTATTTATGAAGACAACGACCAAGGAAAGTGATCAAGTTAAAAACTTAAAAAGAAGTCAAACAATCAAAGTCAACTTTGATCAAATATACTAGAAGTCTTATAATGTAAAGGTACATGATGCAATCCAATATTCTTATATTTCAAATTCACATGAGAACCTTTCATTTTAGCATATGCTTCAAAAGATTTTTCAAAGTCTCAAAATGCATAAACAATGTTTGAAAATCAAGTTTTTGACAAAAAATCAATGTTGTATTTGAATACAACAGGTTGTAGTCGAATACAAACTTAAGTCAGTAGCTAAAACTGGACTTTGGTATTCAACTACGAGACAGTGTATTCGAATAAGATTGCTAAGTCAGTAGCTAAAATTGGACTTTTGTATTCGAGTATGAGTCCTAAGTCAATAGCTAAAACTGCACATTTGTATTCGACTACAACATAGTGTAGCCGAATACAAAACCAAGTTAGTGGCAAAATTCACTCATCTTTATTCGAATACAAGAATGTATATTCAGATACAAGCTTTAAAATTCAAATAAACTGAATGTTATAAAGAGATGTATTCGACTACACTCCTGTTGTAGTCGAATACAACTATAAAACAATGTGATTTTTCAGTTCAGGTTCAACCTAGATCGTTGCATATGCATCAAACCTCTATGAACGATTTTCACTGATATGAAGTGATGTCTAAGGAGTATAAATACTTCATAGCTTCATACTTAACAAATTAACTCTTTTTCAATATCTTAACATCAATCTTAGAACAACTTTATACAAAATTTCTAAAATGTTTTGATTTATTCAAACTCTCACTTTAATATTTCAAGTACAAATTTTACATCGTCATATCATTGAGAAAGGTTATCTATTGTACTTGAAATTATATTAGACTGTTATCATTCTACTCAATTTTTATACACTTTTGTTCTCAATCAAAGTCATTATTGTAAAACACTCAAGTTATTGTGTAAATTGAGAAAAGTAGTGTTCTTTCTTTAAGTTTTGTAAACTAAGATAGTGGTGTGCTATCTTAGGGTGATTGTTAGGAGTTTGTAATAGAGGTCCTAGGGTGGGACTTGTTTTTATTCTAACAATAGTGGAAGATATCTTGTGGTTTGCAAGAGGACTGGATTTACCCTTGGTAATAAGGGGAACCAAGATAATATTATTGTGTTCGTTATTTTTCTGCCATTTACTTTTTGCCATACACTATCCTAATTAGAAAAATCAATCACTAAATCTCTGAAAATAAGACAATTTCTAAACACCTAATTCACCCCCATAGGTGCACCTCTATTCTTACAAAAATGTATTTTAAACTAATAACCAACTTATTTTCACGATTGATATATCAACAAACTCCATTAAGAGAAGCTATGTTTCATGATTTCAAGAGAACCAAAATATACCTTCAAGCTTTTATTCTTTTGTCCAATCTTATGTTTCATGATTGCAGTACATCTTTTGACTGTTAAAAGAATAAGAAGAACAAAAACAAGAGTAACAAAAGAGTTTGAGAGTGGAAATGTGTGTCCAACTGAATATTTTTGTCCCTTTTTATAGCCCTAGGTGGCTAATGGGCCTTAATTCTAGGAAACCATCATAATTTCACAGGAAAAAACAGTTCAACAACAGAAGTTGAGCATATTACAGTTGTAATGGCCATTACGGCCAAGTAGTAATCAATATTGTATTGGAGTGGCAAATGTTTACTTTTTCAATGTTCAATTGTTACAGTCGTAATGGCCATTACACGTAGGCTGTAATTCTTGCTAGAACTTTTGTTTTTCTTACGTTTTCTTGATCAAAATGAACCACGACTATACCACTTGACTTCAAGGCTCTTTGCACAAAGACTCTTCACTTATTTCTTCACTTCTCCTAGCAATCAAAATAAACCAAAATGGTAGTGAAATAGAACTAACACTAGAGTAAAAACATCAAATTAATATATCAAACAAAGCTACAAAGACAACTAAATTATAACTTATCAAATTCTCCCATGCTTGAATCATTGCTTTTCCTCAAGCAAATGCTTCAAGTAAAAATTATGAACAAGAAGACACCACGGATAAGGAATCCAACATTTAGTTTAAACAGACACCATGAATAGAGAAGCTCAAATTCTCTTAGTGTTTCCGATGAATAGGCATTCACTCAAAAATTTACTCAAGTAAAAGTTATGAACAAGAAGATACCATGAATAGGGAATCCAACATTTAGTTCATGCAGACACCATGAATAGAGAAGCTCAAATTCTCTTAGTTTTTTAGATCAATAGGCATTCACTCAAAAATTTACTTAAGTTGCATCTCCTACCACACATTTGACTATTAATCAAATCTCCACTACATCTTTCATGAGAAAATATAATAATGAAAAGCACTTTTCAGGGTTTTCAAATGATAATAGGCGAGAAAAAAAAAGAGATATATTCAAAGGGCTATAAACATATGATTATAGGTAAACTTTTTTAACAATTAGAGTTCAACACTTTGAAAAGATCCTTCAACAGACCAAGCTTCTTTTCTTTTTTTTTTTTTTTTTTTTTTTTTTTTTTTTTGCATTAAGGGTACTACTTACTATTTCAGGTGAAGATATCTCTATTGTAATTAGTCCAACCTGTTACTTTGAGTAGAGAACCCTATTGTGTGCTTTCATAGAGGGATTTATTGAATTTTTTTCTTTGTTTTTTTCTTTTTTCTTCTTCGTAGTTTTTCTCCACTATATTCATAAAGGTACCCAAAAAATGATTTTATCAATAAAGCAGGGGACCAAGACAAATAATTTATGTAGGGCTCAAAGTGGGAAATTAGTGAAAAAATATTAAACATCAAACAAGTCTTGTGGCATGAAAAAAGTTAATCATATAGTGTTTTTTTATTCAAACATGACCACAAGAGATTTTAGCATTAAGGCAATTGCAAATCAAGTTCTAGAGAACATAATAAATAGTGAATAATCACTCAAAACATTGAAGTGGCATAATATTTGATGATGTAATACAAACTCCCTATATTAGCCCAAAACTCACGTTTAGTAGGTAAATCAATGAGAACCCGCAATCAAAGAATATGCCAATTTAACAAACTGAAAGTATGGCTCCCAAAGGTGAGTTCATTGTCTATTTGACAATAACATGAACATAATTATGGTTTCCTAGAAAGGGCATAAAAAATTCCTTTTTAAAATACACTAAAGTAAATAATTATAAAAGAAAATACACTAATAAAACTAGCAAAAGTGTATCCCTATGCTTGGACCAGACATTTTCCTCAAAGTAAAAATTGAAATCATCATAAAAGGGATAATAAATCCTTCAAGATTGTAAATGTGGTGGAGAGTGGCCCTGTGAATGCATTACAACGATAATGGACATTATAGTATGACCATAATTCTTCTTGCCTTCTCCTATTCTCTAAATTTTGCCTGCTTTTGCTCAATCTACAAAACAAAAAGAAAGTTTTGAAAACATAAAACCATGGATTGCCTCCCACACAACTCTTGTTTATGGTCATTAGCTTTACCTTCGTTTTGCAAATCTTAAGATTGACTTTGAAGGATAAGACTTACCTCTTTCTCCATTGGATTCCCAATCACATATTGCTTCCATCTTTGACCATTGATAGTAAAAACATTGGTTGCTTCACTCTAGATTTCCAAAACTACAATTGGAATACCTTGCGGATTTGAAATAGCTAGACAACCTTGAACGAAGTTTACTCGGAAACAGCTTCTATCGTGAATTGAAAAGTAATACAAAGTCAACTTCCCTAATTTTCCTTCTAAATTTGAGCTCATCATGGCACTTCTTGATTATTTCCTTGTAGAGTTTAGAATTCTCATAAATGAACCATGCTTAAATTTCTTCCCAAGCTTAAAGATCATTGAAGCTTTTCTTTTCCTTTTGTGATTGATGATTTGAGTTTTGAACGTGCTTTGTGTGGTATTGGTCTAATGTAAGCATCATGCCTTTTTCATTTTGTAAGAAGCATGCTTTGAGTGAGTTAAATCCCGCAAACACTTTCTTACAACTAGGTGATTGATCTGTCAAGCATCTGGTGGGAATCTTAGAGGATGTTTCTATCAACGTCGGACATTTTTCATATATGCTGATTTAGTGAAATTGGAAATGGAAGAGGATTCCTAATTTTTATTTGGAGACCTTTTCTTGCTACATTAGAAGTTGTTATTGATGTAAAACATGGCATGCTTTCCATTAATGTGGGCAATGAAAATTTTGAATTTAACTTATCTTCCATTAAGAAAAAACCTACTCTTGAAGATTCTTGTTGCAGAGTTGATTTAATTGATCAATGTGTTAAGGAGTGTTCTTTAGGACAACTATTCCAAGATGGACAGGAAGTATGCATGATGAAGCATGAGTCACGAAGATATGGAAAAGGAAGCTGATGCATATGCTAAAATGTTTGTTGAAAATCCTCTTATTTCTCACGTAAATTTTGAGGCACTAGGAGTAGAAAATTCAGCAAATCTCCCAAAAGAGGCTATACATTAAGAACTTAAGCTTTTGCCATCAAGTCTCATACATGAATAGTTTCTTAGCTAAAATTTTACATTTCATATCATTGTAAGTGTTGATTTAAATGGTGAAGAAATTGAGAAATTCTTGGAGTCCTCAAACTGTATCCAAAAGTATTGGGTTTATTATTAGAACTTAAAGGAAACTGATTCATCCATTTTCATGCATATGATATTACTTGAAGAGGACTATAAACCCTTTATTGAACATAAAAAGAGGTTAAACTCTAACATGAAAGAAATTGTGAAAAAATAGGTACTTAAACTCCTAGATGTTGGGGTAATTTACCTTATCTCCTAGAAAGTGGGTCAATCATGCTCAAGTAGTTCCTTAAAAGGGAGAGGATGTGTATTAATTTCATTACAACTTGGAGAAGTATGGGTGGAGGATGTTTATTGATAATAGAAAATTGGAAAAAGAAACTCTTAAAGGTCACTTTCCTTCCCCTTAATTGACCAAATGTTAGAAAGGTTAGCAATGCATTCACATTTTTACTATTTGAATGGTTATTTTGGATTTTTCCAAATTCCCATTCATCCTAGGGACCAATAGACAAACCTCATATACTTGACCTTATCTCACTTATACTTATAGAAGAATGCATTATGGTTTGTGCAATGCCCCTCCTAATTTTCTAATTTGAACGATGTCAATATTTTTAAGGATATAATGGAAGTATTCGTAGATTAAATTTATGTGTATGGATCTAGTTTCAATAATTGTATCGACAATCTTGAAAAAGTACTTGAAATATGTGAACAAGTTAATCTTATGTTAAATTGAGAAAAATACCATTTTATGGTTAGAGAAGGAAGTGTTCTTGGACATTTTGTGTCCAAGAGAGGTATTGAAGTAGACAATTCAACAATTGAGGTAATAGAAAAAATGTCACCTCCTACCTCTGTAAAAGAAGTGAGAAATTTCTTAGGGCATGCAAGATTTTACATGAGATTCATCAAATATTTTTCTAAGATTTCTAAACCTCTAAATAGTGTGCTCCTTAAGGATGTAACTTTTTCTTTTATAAATTTTTTCTTGAGTCGTTTTGCAGGTTCAAAGAAGCATTGATATTTGACTCGACTATGTAGCCACCTAATTAGAGTCTTCCATTTGAAATCATGTGTGGTGCTAGTGATTTTGTTATAGGTGCAGTGTTGGGACAGAGAAAAGACAAGAAGTTTATTACATCCATTATGCTCAAGTTAACTATGCCACAATCGAGAAAGAGTTATTGGTAGTAGCGTTCATCATGGACAAATTATGTTTGTACTTGGTTGCATCAAAGATAGTCTACACGGGTCATTTATCCATCAAAAATCTCTTAAGCAAGAAAGATGCAAACCCGAGGTTGATCCAACGGATACTACTTCTCCAAAAGTTTGATCTTAAAATTTGAGATCAATTTGTTAACATCTATCTATTATAATAATGTATTTCCTATAATTTCTTAATCAATTTGTAACATAAATTTTAAATAATCAATTTATTCATTCTATTTGGTAAGTGAAATTTGGAGTTTTCTAATATTGCAATAACCACATTTTGCATTGCCAATTTACAACACAAGTTATTGCATCAATCTTATATACAATCACCATTTTAGTTTAGAAGAACTTGCATTTAATACTTTTTCTAATTTCTTGTATGAAATCAAATTTTTCAATTAAGATATAAGATTTTCAATTTCAATTCTCTATTCTTCCATTTCTTTTCTTACTTATTTTTTTTCTGTCCAATCTCATTGTAATGTCCGACGTCTAATTTTCTACACAATCTCTATTTTCTCTACATATATTTTAAACTATTATTTTGTATTTTTTGGTATTATTTTGTTCTTTTTCATAAATAAGTGCCTTTCTAGATTTTGATATTGCATAATCATTTATTATTTCTCTTAAATTAAAGAAGTAAAATTAGTGTTCTATTCAATTGTAAAAAAGACCAAAAATATTGGGTAGCTACAATAGTAATTTTATCTTATTTATATTAAATGAGTTATTTTTTGTGATTTTTCACTATGACTTGATTGTGCTTTGGCATTTCATGTTTACTAAGTTTAATTAAGTAACTGAAACAATGGTGGATTCAACATCCAAATGATTATTACTGGATGTAGATGTTGATCAGAACCACAAAAACATCTTCGTTAGACCTCAAATGCTATAGGGTAATATTCCAAGACGGACAAAAAATTTATATGTAAGTTCTTCACTATGTTCAGCACAATTTGGTTGGTGAGCTAAGGGATAATGAAAGAACTTTAAGCAAAACCATGACATTTACATACTTTATTATTTTTTTCTATGGCGTGATTTTTTATTTTCATTTCATTGTGTATTTTATTATAATGAACTCAAACTTAAATCTTTTGTAATATTTTTAAATATATAATAATGCAAATAAGATTTCTGCAATTTGTATTATCCTAGACACTTTACTTATTTATGATTATATAATATATTTCATTATCATAACACAGTATTGTTAAATTATTCATGTTTTCGAGCATCAACTGTCATTTGCATCTTTATAAATAATTTTTACAATTTTGAATTTTTTGATCTCTTAGTAAAATACAACGACGAATAACTAATTCAACTAAGTACCTAACCACTAGTACAAAACTAACCACCATTTAACTAACTGGAAGTACAACCAATAATTTTTAGTGACATTTTGGGGTTGTTGTTATGACTACATCTTATATTTAAATTTATCGCAATATTATCTATACATTGTTATGGCTAGATCTTATATATGTCCAGACTTCTAGTGTCATTATCTACTAATTTTGAGATTTTATCACACTATACTTTATTTTGACATAGTGATCTTTTTTATAAGAATACACTTTATTAGTTTAGTTTTCTTTTTAAAGTTATTGAGAAAGTTATTTTTGGTACGGTTTTACCTCCGGATTTTTCTATGAAAATGTATATGTGTCTGCTTGTGGCAGATAAATTTTTCTTTTGCTGCGAATTTACACGCGACAGTATTTTCTAAGTAAACCTTACCTTTTTACCTTATGAATCTGCGGTATATTTCGGTGGAAAATATCCGTAGCAAATTCCGCAACAAGTGTTGCAATTGTTATTTACAAATTTTAATTTAAGTAAAGTAGTTTTTATTTTTTAACTCTTATGATTAGTTAACTCTTATGATAGAGTTCTTTGTCAATTCTCCGTATTTGTAGTTAATTTGTAATGGTTTATTATTATATAAACTCATCATGTATTCTTTGACTAGTTAAGAAATAATAATGAGGTTTATTCAGTAATATGGTATAAATAGCAAAACCAACTTTATCCCGCACATAGGAGAGTGTTAGTTACAAAATAGGAGGAAACTATTAATTTATTTGCAATGGAATGTAAAATAGGATAGAGTTAATTTATTTGAAATAGAATATAATATAAGAGGGAGTTGATTGCAAAATATGATGAATATTATAGCATGTTATCTTATTTGGCACATATACTTAATCCGTAATAACTTTGATATATTCTTTTTCCTATTTAAATGTATTTTATTTTATCATTATTCCATCATGCTGAAGTTTCATATCATTGAATCTAGACACATATTTAAATTTATAAGGATTTGGCCTCCACATCATGATTGTCTCTCTAAGACCCTAAATTTTCTAAATTATAATTTATGTGATTTTAGGAATTTTAGCCTTAAATTGCTTAGGTATTTAGCCCAAGTGAATTTTATTTTGGGAATTAAATATCAAAAATATATTTTATTAAAATTAATAATATGTTTAATATTTATATATATTCTAAATATATATATATTTTGAGACTCGATTAAGATTATTTATCGAAGAATAATTTAATTATGCTACAAAAAATTTAATATCAGACAGTTTTTTTTTAAAAAATGTCACTTATTGCTGAGAAACTCATCTATCAATTGAGTTGCGGCGATAGTAGATACTTTTTTGAAAAAATAATTTGAGAAGTGATGTATAATAATATTTTTTTAAAAAAAAAATTATAAATTTAGATATTTATTAGTTGGTTTTAATTATAATATATTATTATTATTTTAATATATATATATATATATATGAAAGAAAGGAAGAAAGAGAAACAGAAAAGAAAAAGAAAGCGTCTCCAGCGTCGCAAGATTGGTATTTTCTTTCTCCTTCTCTGTTTCCAAATTTATTTGTTTTCAAAACCCACAAACACAAAAACCTTCACTTTTATCTTAGATCTAAGCTTCATTTCGAGAAGTGACAGAAGAGAAAGTTGCTCATTGCCACGTTGCGGCGCTAGTAAGCTAGTTTTCAACGCGACGTCACGAACATAAATTTTATCGGAATTAATCGTGGTGCCGTAATCGCTTGTTAAAGCTACATCGGAGGTAAGGGCTCCTTCCAAACTTTTAGTTTGCATTTAGGATATTATTTGTGATTTTGTAGAAAAGAAATTTGATGTATTTGCTGTGTGAATTTGTAGAAAATGAATTTAATGCGATTATGTGTGATTTAGTTGAATTTAAATTTGAGGTGTGGTTTGTGGTAATCCATATTTGATGTAATTTATATGTTCATAATTATTATTATGAATTTTTGAGATGTGATATATTTGCGGATTTTATGGAAAATAAATTGATGAAATTTGGTGGGTTATATGTGTAAAAATGTGGAGTTTTGAAATTGGGTGAGTTATGTTTGAATGGTTTGAAATTTAATTGAGGTACTATATGTGTGTTGTGAAATTGAATTATTGTTGTTGGTGTGAATTGACGGTAATTAAATTTGATGTGTTTGAGTTAGGTAATGAGTTATTTTCAAATAAATGAGTTTGAACTGAAGTAGAAATTTTACGAAAAATTTAGAGTTGTTAAAGTTGTGAAAATGTTCAAATTTTAACTAAGTTAAAGAGTTTGAGTAAAAAGATAGATTGAAATTAACAATGGTTATAGTTTAAAATGTTACTCTTTTAGTTACTCTTGAACTGAGTTTAAAAAGAAAAACAAAGGTTTAGAGTATTTTATTAACTCAAAAATTTCGGTGCTTTAATAGTCAAGTATGTGTATGTGAAATTTGGACAATATTTATTTTATTTAGTTTTAAGTAAATAATATAGATTATTTGGTTTTAAAAGTTTAGTGTGTGAGAAAGATTTAATTTTGGGAATTTTGATGTGCTTGGATTAGTTTTATTATGAACAAATTGTTATAAATATTCATGTTTATGTAGTTAGCTCCTTAAGTCTCGAAAAGGAATCGATACCGTTGGCACCGAGTTAGCGGTGGGGAGAACTCTGATATATTAATGTTGTTATGGTGATTTATGGTTGAAAATTTTGGAGATTGAATATGAGTGATTAATGTTTGAAAATTATAGTGACTCATGTTCGGTGAATAAATATGTGCGAGTATGCTCTGCGTTGTATATGAAAAATCATAAGTGTTAAATGAATATTAAAAATGGAGAATCTTTTAATAACTGCATTTACTTAATGATTGTGGTGAAAAGAGTCAGAGTATGCATATGCATTTCATAGTACATGGTGATCGCGATGGGGCCATGGTGATAGTGGTGACTGTGATGGGCCATAGGATGATGCCATGTGAATTGTCGGTTCATCTTATCCTTGCAGGGATTGTCGCGTCGTGTTGATCTATGAGAGATTGCACTCTAGAAAACCGTGTTGGTTTGTGAGCGACTGCACTTTTGTATATTGTGCTGATCTGTAAGAAAGTGCACTCTAGAATGAGTTGATCTGTGAGCGATTGCACTCTAGAAAATCATACTAGTCTGTGAGCGACTGCACTTATGTACGTTGTGCTGATATGTGAGAGATTGCACTCTAGAATGTGCTGATCTTTGAGCGAATCCACTCTAGAAAATCGTGTTAATTTGTGAGTGACTGCACTCTTGTATGTCGTGTGGATCTAGGAGAGATTACACTCTAAAATGTGCTGATAAGTGAGCGATTGCACTCTAGAAAATCGTGTTGGTCTGTGAGCGACTGCGCTCTTGTATGTCATGTTGGTCTGTGAGGGACTGCACGCTAGTAAATCATGTTTATCCATGAGAGATTGCAGCTCGGTAATTAGTACTGGTTTGTGATAGTCGGTACAATTATGATTTATGCACCTTCGAGGAGGGTTTTGGTTTGGAATTCTGGAATCATGTATTTTGGCATATACGCATTGCATTAAAGTGTTAGGCACACGATTTAGGTTTGTTATACTATGATGATTGTATATACATATTCGGTTGTTGTTGTGATTTTTCGTAATTGTTTAGAGGTGTGAAGTAAGGTTGATTATGTTTTGATGTACTTATGTGTTCATAATTGATGTTATGAATATTCGATGTGTAATTGAGGTGTGAATTTGTGGAGATTAATTTGGTGTTAATTATGTGTTCATAATTTATAATATTAATGTTTGAAGTGTTGATTGATTCAGAGCCATTTTAGAACTGAAAATCTGCATTTTCTCAGTTGTATTCGGCTACGACAGTGTAGTTTGTTAAAATTCATTTTTCAACAATGTTTATGCATATTTTTTTTTGACATATGAAAATCCTTTCGAGGAGTATGCTAAGACGAAATGTTCTTTTGAGCATTTGAAAATATAAGAATTTTGCTATGTGATATTTGTTAATTTCGGTTGGTGACCTTTACAATTATTGTGGAAATCTGGGTTTTTCCCTCAGATGAGAGCCAGGATTGTCCTACCAGTTAGTACCCTGGAGATGGGAAAATAGTTAGTCATACTTAACCGAAGCTATGTTAGAAGGATCTTGCGGGACGCGTGGAGATCACCCAGGTTGTATAACTTTTTGTAGCATGATCAGATTAGATCGTTGTATAAGGTTTAGTTGTATTTCTTTTGTGGATGTATTTATTTCAATTTGAAAGATTGTACCTATACCTCATATTGTCAACTTGACTTTTATTTTGATGGGTCCTTGTACCATTTTTTTTATGCGGTGTGGGAAAGTTAAAATTTTTTGGCAGTGCTTTTGAACAGGTGTCTGTCAAGAATACTCCAGGGATTTGAGCTATGTTTGACAAGTCTCATAGCCCCGGTATATTTTGTCGTGTAAATACTTTGGGATTGTATTTCAAAAACTATTTCCGCTGCTTGTAAATATATGTTGGCTTTTGTCGTTATGTTACGACTTAAAAATTTCATCCAAAAGTATTTTATTTGTAAAAAAAAAAAATACACTCGTACTGTTAAAAATCGGGGTGTTACATTGTGGTATCAGAGCTTTGGTTTAGATTGTAGGTCAACTTGTAGGTTGAGAGTTGTTATCTAATCATATGTAGGGTTAAGTTGTCTGAGTGTCAGGTCTAGTGTAGTTGTTATGTATTGATGTAGTAAAAAATTATTTTTGAAATTATTCCAAGGGGTGTTGAGATTTCTTCTTGATGTTTGTTTTGAGGAAACAATGCATCCAAGAAGGGATGACGTTGCAAGAGTCAACATTAATGGGGATGATCAAATGGTTGAAGTTATGAATACCATGGTTGCTTCTATTACTGCACAAACTATTGCAAAGACTCTGCGAGATCTGGAGAAGAGGGAAAGAGAGATATGTGCTGCTGCGTCAAGGGGATTGTTAGGTGTCAACGAAACAGACTTGTATTGAAGTTAAGGGGCTCTGCACGGTAGGGGATAAATACTACATTGGTTAGATAAAGTATACTTTGAGGAATAGTCGATACCTTGAGGGATAAAGTCGAGTATTCGAGTTAAACTACATTCGTGACTTAGATTATTAAGTATGAATCTCGTGACAATTATAGGAGTGAGAATATATATTTCTTCGATAAGTGACAAATCTCTGTGTGGATTAGGAGATGGTAAGTATGGATAGTGATATTGGATGAAACTATATACACGTAAGTGTGAATTTTGAGTGATGTTTGAAAAAACATAAGGAGTTAAGACTTGATGTATTGAACCACATGTTACTATTAAATGGAATTGAAAGTACATAGTCCGAGAATACTTAGAGATTATAACGATGTAAGCTTTGAGAGTCTATTCAAGGATGATAATTACTAGAAGAATGTTAATATTTTGATAGGTTAGAGGAATTATTTGAGATTTGATTTGGGACTCTAAGATGGTTGATCTTTAAGTCAATGATTTAAAATCCACAAGGTTGGATGGAGGACCAAGTAATGTCTAAAACTGGTATAATTGAGGTAGTTGAGATAGACAAGTGATAAATAATTCATGTTATGGATAAAAGTGTTTGAAGATTTACAAAAAAGGTCGTGTTATGATTTGAAGAGTTTTTATTAGTGAGATTACTAATACAACTAGAGTCAATGATGAATACGACCTTGTAAGGTATCTTAAGATGAAATGGATGGAATTAGACGGTGTGATGAAAATTTGGAGATTTCGAGGATCAAATTTTAGAATTTTATTTAATGATAGAAAATGAAAAAGAAGAAATGTAACAAATGATTTATGGTTTAGATGTTGATCTTGGGAAGTCAAGTGTTAGGATTTAAAATGAGAGTCTCAATGACTAGATGGACGATGAAAGGTACGTAAGTCTTTGAGATATTTTACTGCAAAGTTATGAGGATGAGGTTTATAGATAATTATTCCTTAGGAAATGCTTATTGGGAACGAATAAAAATTCAACAAGTGAACCAAATTTTGGAAAATGTGCCAAGAAAACTTGTCGGAACAACACATGGAGATGTAGCTTATGACAATTAAGGATTCATGAAAGGAATTATCTCACCCGTAATTTAGATATTGTTATTATAAGGGTATGCCAATGATACAAAGGCACTAATTGAGTGCATGTCATGAGGGTTGTTATTTTGTTTGTCAATCAATAGAGTTTAATGTTTGGTTGATATGGAAGAATTGAGCATGAAATGGAAAAGTTTGGTGGGAATTAGTAATGCTTGATTTATTGAAATCACTATAATGAGGATGGATCATGGTTCGTGGCAGGAATTTAAGGTTTGTATAAATGGAAAAGTGATGAAGTGAATACAATGCATTTGATTTGTCATAATGAAAGGATAATCATCAAGCTGCAAATAAAGGACGCGGCAAAATTGAGAAGTATCAAAATGAATGTTGGCAGTAGATGTAGGAGAATTATTTTCGAGTTTGTGCATAATTGCGAAGTATGTAAAAAAAATTGACTAGTAAAGTGTACATTTAAAGTGTTAGGCATGACACAAATGTAGGTCTTAATTAGTGAGTGAAATTCAAGTTGGATTTTTGTTGGAGACGTGACTCTTGAAATGAAGTACTAAACTGGAAGGAAGTTTGTGTGTCATGAGTAATATAGTTTTGGCATGTTGTCGATAAAAATTTGGGAAGCTTAGATCACCAAGCAAAATGTGGGGATGAAACTATTAGAGTTATAATTAGAACAAAATATGAACAAGAACACTATGGTTTGGCGTAGTTGTGTGACTAAAGAGAAATCGATGATTTGTGGACCATGGAGACATTTAGGAGTTTTTGGTGGTAATGATTGTTTTGTGTTCAATGCGTTGATGTCATACTTAGTGTTCGGTTTGGTACCAAATGGATGATTCATACCAAGTGGATGTATATGAGGCTATGTGACATAGCTATGGGTGATTGTACTTCGTCGATAAGATCAAAGTTATAAGAAAATAAGGAAAAACTCAGTGGATCTCGAGGAGGTTGTTAGACCGCTTGTGCATTAGAATAACCTTAAGCGCAAGTCGCAAAGAGGGCTATTACAGTTCAATTAAGATAGTCTAAGCCACTATCATGGTTGTTGGCTACTTATTGACAATTTGAGGAACTGATTATCCTTAATCTCTTGTTGATAGTAGACAAAATCATGTTGAATGGAACGGGCGAGTGTTACCGGCTTTGATAATGTGTAATGTTATTAAGCACCCTACGAAAAGGGATAAATGATACTTCCTTCGCATAGGCATGACGAAACAAGTTATATCATGTATGATGAATTTGAGCGCAAGCCTAGTGTGGTTATTACTCTTACTTTAAGTTTCGAGGACGTAACTTCTTTTAGCGGGGTAATAATGTAAGACCCTGAATTTTCTAAATTTCAATTTATGTGATTTTAGGAATTTTTGCCTTAAATTGCTTAGGCATTTAGCCCAAGTAAATTTTATTTTGGAAATTAAATATCAAAAATATAATATATATATATATATATATATATATATATATATATATATTCCTGTAGTGCAAAAAGAATTTGACCTAAGGGTTTGTGGCTTGGTGTGAACAAACCCATATGAATGAGTAGTAATTTGGGCTAGGGGTTTGTGGTTTATTTTTGTATGATCAAGGTTAACAAAAAAAACAAATTTCAACCTTTTATTCATTATTCAGGCCCAACACTATCTACTCAATAATCTCCACTTTAATTTTTTTCTAAAGTCCATAATATTTCTATACTCAGTAATAATTACAGAAAGAAATATTGAAACCTTAGGCACCATCACAAATCTTAGTTCACAAACCCTTTATAGACAGGATTCTGTAAATAAAAAGGAATATTGAAACCCTAGCCACCATCAACTCCACATCTCCTCTTCTTCGTGCATCAAAAGCTTGGAACTTCTTTTCCTTGTGAACAACTTTATGGGGCTTAGAGATTTGTACTAGGGAAAAAATAGGTCAAGGTAAAGGTTTTTCCCTCACACAAATTATAGTTAGACCGTTGGTTGGATGACATGAAATTAATGATTGTGATTGCTTGCATTTTGAAACAAATAAATGTAACCCTAATGAATTAAAATAATGAAACAACAATCATTTGTGTTGAATTTGATATATAATATACGATTTTTAAGAAGTAAAGTATGAATTTTTTATGTTAAATGTGATAAAGTTTTAATATGAATATAAAGTAAATTATGTATTTTTATGTCATATATGATAAAGCTTTAGGTTTTATGGCGTAAAATGTAAATTTTTATGTTATATAATGAATGTGAAATAAAGGTTGAATTTGTATATTATATGTGATAAAGTTTTAACTTTGATGATGTATATGGGTTGGAGTTTGAATTTTCTTGTTATATATATTAAAGTTTTAATTTTTATGGTGTATATGATATCAAGTTTCCATCTTTATGTCTATGTAGTTAAAGTTATAATTTTTATGATTATTTGTCTAAAAAAGAAAGGAGCTCAAATACGCTTATTTTCATCTCATAGTTTGATTAGTAATGGACCCACCATCACAAGCGAATTCATCATTGCTTTTTAATTGTACACTAGTTTGGAATTGAACCGGGTCTCTACATTAATATGCAATTATCTACCACTAGACCACTAGTGTTTGTTTTGTTTGATTTCTCTAGTTTTATTTATTTAAAATACCAATGAATACTGAACGATTACATTTGTTGCACAAGGGTATACTCATCATGGAGACATTGATTACAGTAAAACATTTACTCTAGTGGTCACGTTAGTACTATTCGTATCATATTCTCTTTTGCTGCATATAATAATATTACATTATTTCAAATGGATGTAAAAAGTACATTTTGAAAATGGCTATATAAGTGAATAAGTCTATGTTAAGCAACCCCTAGGTTTCGAAAGTTATGAATTTCCAGACCATGTATTTAAACTTAGGAAATCATTGTATGGTCTAAAATAAACACCTAGGACATGGCATGATAAATTGAGTAACTTCTTTTTTTATTTTTTTTTTAAAATAGGATAATTTGACAACACCCTATTTAGAAAACCAATAGGAGATGACGTTATTATCATTCCAATATATGTCGATGACATTACTTTTGGATACATTAATGACACCTTTGTCAAGAATTTGTTAAGTTGATGCAGCTTGAATTTCAAATGAGTATGATGAGATAACTTAAATTCTTCTTTACGATACAAATTCAGCAAAATAAAAAAGGCATATACATTCATCAAACCAAATATACAAAAGAGCTTTTCAAAGAGTTGAAAATGAATGATTGTAAACCTATGGCTACACCAATGCACCCTACCTGTTCACTTGAAAAGGATGAATCAGGCCATAACATTGACCAGAAAACATATAGAGGAATGATTATATCACTTATTTACCTTACTGTCTCCAGACCTGATATCGTGTTTAGTGTTTGTGTGTGCTAACATTTCAGGTTGATCCAACATAGTCTCAATTAATTGTTGTTAAGAGTATCTTTAGATACTTAAAAGGTACTACCAACCTTAGCTATTTTTTTGAGGTTTTTTTCCCCTTCATTTCGGTATCTTCTTCTTACTTTCTATGCTTTTGAAAATGTTTCTTTTTGGTCGCTTCTTCTTCTTCTTCTAATGCATTTCATGTTTCTGTTCTACCTTTACGGAGGTACATTTCATCTTCTTGCTCTTGCTATTATTCACAATAGATAAGTTTGTTCATTTAGCTCTACGATTTTCATGTTTATTTTTCTAACTTTAGCTTTGCTTTTCTTCACTTTCATGCCCTTAAATTATCGGTCCCTTATACAATTTTATTTGTACGCCAAAAATTTCAAATGCAATGAGTTGTTTTCTCAATTTTAATTTTACTTGTTAAACCCTAAAATTTTGGGGTGGGAAGTTCATCAAGGTAAAATAAGTAAGGGAAAAGACCTTGAATGTCATGTGTTTGATCAAATGTCACATTGAAAAATTCTCTTAACTTGAGTTGCTGTTTACATTTGGTTTTGCCTCTCTCTTTCAGTACCCACTCAAATTTAACTAAACACATAAAGAGTTGTTATTAATAATTTGGAAATATTAAAAATAAATGCTAGTAGGGTCAAAAGAAAAAAATTCATCTTGCCATTACATTTTCAATATTGAGTGAGTCAAGGAAGACTGTTTCATTTGGTTGGTTTAAATCTTCTACTATCAATATTCATTTACTCTCATGTTTGTTGCTACCTCCCAAAATCTCAGAGGTTAACTTCACTTTTTTGGTTTAGGTTTTCTTTGATTTACATGATATTTTTTTTAACCAATATCACTGGATATCTATTGTTTTTCGTCTGTCCAAAGTTAGCCTTTTTGGACTCAAGGGCTAATAGGTGCTGCAATGTAGTGCTCATCATGTTAGTCTTACACCTTACAAGCTCTCTGTTGGTGCGTCTCATAGTTTAAGAATAATAATCTATCTAATATTTTTGAAGGCATAAATTGAGCATGCTGGGAAGCAGGATGACATAATTCGAGCTCTTCTGGTTTTTCTGTTACCACATGCACTTGTGCATTCTCTCTAAGTAACCTTAATCTGCAAAAAGTGTAAGGTAGAACTAGCTGAAGAATATGTGCATATCAGCATGGTTTGTTTTAAGGTAGATAGGACATAAGGAGAATATGTGAATATTTACAATGCAAGTTTGATAAGAAAACTCTCTCAAAGTTATTGATAGGACACCACAGTCCATTGAGTGTGATGACTCAATCGTTGGGCTCGATTAACACACTTGCAGCTTCTAGAAGCTGTTATAAAGGGAGGGAATAAAAGTTAGTTAGTTCCTTCCTGAATTTCAGGGAGTTTCTATTAGAAATTACGTTATAAGAATGAGGGAGGGTAGAGGGAAAGATTCATTCAGAATCATCTCAAGAAAACTGTTAGGAGAAAATTTCTCTAGATTAGGAGCAGCCATGCTCTGGTTTAGGAGTTCTTAGAACTCTGATTTAGTTTCTTTTTCTGCATTTCCTAGAACTTCATCACTGTAATAGCCTTGCTCATCAAATTCCAGCATTAATCAACACATTTATTCCATTGAAATTATGTTTTCTTGCCTTAGATTTCTGGTTTCTATTAGTTATTATATGCTGTCTTTTTCATTTTTAATTAAAAATGGTACATTTGAAAGCATGTTGTGTATATTTTTTATTGCCGAGGTTTATAAGTACATTTTGGTCCAAGTCTCATCTGGCTAATGTCTTGTATTGGTGGTTCAGAAATAATTAATGCTGTCTAACTTAGTTCGTATCTTGGGTTAGATTTAGGTAGTTAAACAGCCATTACTGCCTTTATATTTTCAATTATTTTATTGCTCTATTTTGAAACTCAGAGTCAGAAGCTCACTAGTATTTTCATATCTTTGAAATGTATTTAAGGCTTGTTACGTAACATAGTTCTGTGCAATTAAAGGATTTTAGGTAGTGTTTGGTCCCAATCCCAATAGTCTAGGAATCTGAATGTGTTGCTATCTATGATTTTGCTATATCTGCTATATAGACATTCTGATGTTTTTTCACTTAGAATTTTTGATACAGATCAAGATGGCATAGCTTCATGTATTGCCACCAACTAGCATGTTAGTCTCCTCATTGCACCGTCCTATTATTAACTCTAAGCTACTATGTTTGACAATTGCCATTTTTACAAGATCATGTTTCCATTGATGCATTAATTACTACTATTATTTTAACTGTAATTTGGCCTCTATGATTAGTATAAATAAGGCCAATTCTTTCATATATTTTCATCTTGAAGTATATAAAAATTGAGTGTTCTCTTTGGAGATATTGAGAGTAGATTCTCTCTAGGCTTCTGAGTCAATTTTCATATGCAATTCTTGACATGACATCAACAGTTAACTGATTATTGGCTACTCAAATTCTGGATTACGATAAGATTAAATTTGTTATGCTAATATGTAAATCGATTTCTGGTCTGTAAATATAACCAGACCAAATTGTGAAAAGAGTGAAAAACATAAATTATGAGGAAAGAAAACAAAGTGAAAGAGGGAGTAAAAGTGAAAAGTTCCTCTTATTCAATTACATATTTATACAGAAGTCATGAATTGCTGTGTTAGTTATCAATTATTATCATCATCCGTTTGTTATTAAACAATATTTTATTTGGTTCTCATGAGCTCCTTGTAATTTTTGTTCATGTTAATTATGACTCCGATCTTATTATTTGTTAATTTGTGTTTTTAAGTGTATTCATTTAAGAAAGGAAATTAAACATAAGTTTGTCTCATAAAAATTTATGCAATTCACATGTACAATTAATGATGCCTTCATTATCAAAATTGGATATGTCGCATGTAAGTTACAAAACATTTGAAAGAAAATCTCAAAGAGTATTTATAATTCAAATAATGATGGAAGAACATTCAACATTATGTTATGATGATATCATTAATGGTCAATTAACAAAAATGATCTTTCTCAAATCCAGCCCTACTTGTTCAAATTGATTCTACAACCGTGACACCATTGTGTTCCCTGAAAGTCTCAAATTCCAATTGCGACATGAAACACTTGATCTTTGTCGTATCGTAGGCTATCGTCAATCAAGAGGTAATGAACTTGTTTTATAATTCTTTTGAAAGTTCTTTGACGTGAAGCCTTGAAGAATCACACTGATCTCATTTTGTCAGTTTTTGCATGTTCATGAATCACTGTGAATTTCTCTGCTTTTTTGTTTGTGTATTTAATTGGTTTTTTTTGTGTGCAGGAACCAATATTAAGATGTGTCTCTTATTTTTCTCTTGGACTTTGTTTGATTTCAATTTGATGTCTGAATTTCTATATGCACTTTTCAATGCAATGTATTGCAAGGGCCAACTATGACACAACGAAGAAAACTTCAAATGTATTTTTCCCATCCTTAAAGTTTGATTGAGTTTAAAGCTATGTTTTGAAATCACATCTCAATTAGGTTCTCTTTCCAAAACTACCTTATATCATCTGCAACACTCTAATAAATATTGTTAAAAATATTTGGAGGACTTGACCAAAATCCAAAAAAAACAAGGCGATAATAAGCAATTGTCGCATTGAAAATTTTACTAAGAAAACTAACGGGATAAAATAAAGATGAAGGGAAAGAACACCTTAAATAAGTAGTTTTTTTTTTTAGCTTTCTAACCCCACAAAGAACACCTTCATTGAAATTTTAGTGCACAAGTTAGGGTCAAATATTGATAATAAACTGTCGCCTAGTGCTAATAAATTAGACATTTTGGATAAACGATTATTGTACTAGAAAATACATATATTTATTGTTTTGACAGTAGAACCTATTCTTTTAATTTTTTGTTAATATAGATATAGAGTTAGTTCATCTATTTGACTTAACTTACTTGAAATCCAATCAAAACAACTTCATAGTTCTTTGACTTAACTTAACTTATGATTTCATGCTTTTGGTAATTCAACGTGTTTCTTGCAGCTCATCGTGTTTTTGGTAAATCAATATGCCTATGAAGAATTATGTGCTCTAAAGATTCCGTTTGTCTATGAAGTTTCCATGCCTATAATGAACAGTACTTTTGCATGCTTCTGATGAACAGTACTTCTGCATGCTTTTGATGAGCAGTACTTCTGAGTATGCCTCTGAAGTCTATTATTCAAGCCTGCCTCTAAAGCTCATGTTTGGTTAGCTCTAATAATTACAACATGTTCTAGAATGCAACTTCTGATAAGTAGCCTATAAAGTTGTAGTGATTCTGATAATGCAACAAATGTGATTTTCCCAAGCCATTAATTCTAAGTCAAGTAGTATGCCTCTATTTATTAAGAAAATAAGTATCCAACACCTGTCTCCAAAAATCAAGTTATAATTTGATAAAGAAAATTTAGTCCCTCTAATTGAAAATCAAAGATTCAGATAAAAGATAAATTTCAGCTAGTTGTATCAAAAATTCTAAAGGTCCAATAATAGGCCTAGCTTATCAGTGCCCCAAAATCCAATCAAGAGTATGAAAGAAGACTTAGTTGAATAATTTCCAAATGTAATTTGATCCAATCAAGAGTATGAAAGAAGACTTAGTTGAATAATTTCCAAATGTAATTTGGAGAAAATACGCATCATATCTTTTTGGAAGACTTGCTCATATACGGTTTTGTCGTATATCAAGTTTTGTTGTTCTCATATTTTCACATTAAATAATTTATCTTTCAAAAGATTATTGATGTACGTTGTGACACCCAAAACCCCAAAATAATAAATAAAAATTTATAGAAGATTATTTTGTTTTTTTTACATTAGTGGCAGATAAAATATATTTTCTAGGAAATAAAAAACTTTAATAATTAATTTAGAATATCAGATTTCTCAAAATTCAAAAGAAATACTTTAAACTTTTTCCTCTTATAAAAATGTGTAATTTCCATAAACTTGATTTAACTAAACTTTCTTAATTTAATTTCAAAAACTTACTAGTACTTATAAGATTTTCATACAAAAAGTCATTTCTAATAAAAAAGTAAAAGTAAAATATAATTTACAACTCTTACTCCCAATATCACCTATCAAAGCGGGGATTCTACCAACTTGAACTTCAAGACTCATTAACATGTAATAACTACGATTTCGCAAACAAATGACCAAGTCAGTCAAACACAAACATTGAATGAGGTGAATTTTGAAATCATGTTAATAGTATAATATGAGTAAGAAGAAAACATAGTTAATCATAAATACACTATATCGTTACACATACATTCTTCAAGCAAAAACATCACATTATAAAGTCAAAACCACTCAAGGAAAATCAATACATTTCACTATAACATCAAATCATCTAAGAGAAATTATTACTGTTCACGATACCTATTAATCACAACAAAAGAATCACAAGAAAATTCAATGTTATGCATTAGCTTAGACTCTATTTCACAATATGGTACCGTTCAAACTTTAAAGTACTTGGTTATGAGACTTGATACTATGCCACCACCCCGGTGGACATACAATTCAAATTGGCCATGACCTCATAGATTCCTTCAACTCAACTTGAGACACATATACGCGACAGTCGAGGTAAACATGTGTTGCATGGTAGCTCGTAACATTTAGAGTGCTACCTCCAAGTCACCTAGGAATTCACCTCCCGAATACCTCCAAGGTCTTACAATCTTTCCTTAAGGCTTAAAAGCAGACCACCATGATCAGACTTATTTAGTTGTACCTCCCCATAATCACTAGGCTTGTCAGGCTCTACCTATACGATGACAAAATAATCTCAACTTCACAAATTCACAATATTTAATTTTCTCCATTCGTTGACCTGTGATACTCCATTAAGACCGTTATCTCAAACACAAATTAGAATTACAATTGGGTAAATGTGTGTTGCATGGTAGCTCCCAACATTTAGAGTGCTACCTCCAAGTCACCTAGGAATTCTCCACCCGAATACCTCCAAGGTCTTACAATCATTCCTTAAGGCTTAATGCAGACCACCACGATCAGACTTATTCAATTGTATTTCCCCATAACCACTAGGCTTGTCAGGCTCTACCTATATGAGGACAGAACAATCTCAACTTCACAAATTCACAATATTTATTTTTCTCCCTTCGTTGACCTATGATACTCCATTAAAACCGTTATCTCAAACACAAATTGGAATAAAAATATTTTACCAACTAGGGGTTACTTTAATATTTTCATTACAAATTAACAACATCACCATCATTAATCATATCTAATCACATAAACTCGTCATAATTCTATAGCGTCAATATCATTAATCATATATCATTACATAGACATATCATAGTTTATAACACCATTATCATCATCATTACATAAACTTATCACAAATTTATAACATCACTATCATACATCATTATCATCCAATATACTCATATCACACAATGCATCCATATTTGATTAATACCTCACATAAACTCATGTTATCAAACATATGTACCAAATTTATTCAATCTCTAATGTTACAATAATATCAAATACCTCACATTTAACGAAGTAATAAACACCTTATAAATATTTATATTCTACATTTTAATCTCACAATTTCTATTTTGTACATTAATTAATTTATCACTCAAATGGCTACTGTCGTACGTAGTGAGCCCCGATGAATCATTGGGAAATATAGTTTTCCCATTCATTTCACAATATATTATACTCATGAATTCAAACACTCTCTCACCCTTACCTTATTGTGACACTTTGAAACAATAACGATTCTACAAGTAAACAACCTTTGTTTTTTGGTTTTTTTTTCCTTCAATCGGTCTAACTGGACAGTTTATATAGGTAAACGTCAAAAATAAATTATGAGAAGACATCCTAAAAACTAAATTTCGAAATTCAGCCAAAGAAACTTACCATAAATCAGAAAATAAATTAGTGAAAAACATAGTCGCTTTTCACACGATCATTTTGACGTTGGTTTCACTCAAATCGGACTTATGGTGAAGAAGAACGGTGCAAAAAAAGAAATTTTAGAAACGAAGAAGTCAGATATTTTATAGAGAAATTGGGATGGTTAAAAACCTGAGGGCTTAATTGCAATTTTGGTCGTCCTGTTTTAGTTGAGTCGCGAAAGTAGTCCCCCCATTTTGTTTCTTCCTAATTTTGGTCCCTCAAATATAATTTTGATCGAAAATTTGATGAAATTTCATTTTTTAAAGTCGTATTACACCATTTATAATCATATATTTCAGGTACAATTGTTCCAAATGAGATCTTAAGGCATGATGTGAGTTAAATAAATGCAAAAAAAAAAAAATCATGAAATTTTGGACCAAAATTCTGTTTGGGGGACCAAAACTGGAGAGAAACAAAATGGGAGACTACTTTCGCGATTAAGCTAAAATAGAAGGACCGAAATTGCAATTAAGCCAAACCTGAGAAAGTGTGTTTCATTTGACTAACTAAATATAAGAAACAATGTATTGAAATTTGGACGAAAATGAAGAAAGTTTTCTGGAACAGTTATCATTAGTCGTCGGTTTGATTAATACCTCAAATAATTACGTAAAAATTACTACTATCTTTATATATTAGTCAAAATGATAAAATAAATAAATATAACATCGAAAATTTATATTACTTACTAAATTAAAATAAATATGTATAAAATCCTCATACGATAGCAACTATATAAAAATAAAGAAAATTAGTATTAAAATTACTAATATATCAAGATAATTATTTGTGAAATAAATAATTAAAATGACATATATTTATAAAAAATTAAATATAATTATATGCGCATTTAACATCAGTCAAACATACAAGAAAATATCACGTTAACTGTGAATGCACATATACATGTAGAATCACCTAAAATGTTATTATTTTTTTAAAATATTTACACTAAAATAATATTAATTGTAGAAAAATATATAAAATAATAAAATATAATATTTGTTATTTATATAACTTATTTAATCAAATATATACTAAATTAGCGTATCATAGAAAACACCGATATAACGAAAATTAGTCGCAAGATTTAATTGACTTAACTTACTTGAAATCCAATCAAAACAACTTCATAGTTCTTTGGTCATTTATACGAAAACTTAGGGTTGCCTCAAAATATCAGTAACTTTGGTAAACTTTATTTCTTCATTGACTATAAAAATCATATTTTATTTGTTCTTGGATGGTCGTTTGTACTTCAGAAAAATGCATGCCCTAGAAAAGTTCCTACATTTGCCTATGATAGCATGCTTCTAGTAGTTCAATGTGCTTCTGGTAGCTCAATGTGTTTTTGGTAAATCAATACGTCTATGAAGAATTATGTGCTCTAAAGATTCAACGTGTCTATGAAGTTTCCATGCCTATAATGAACATTACTTTTGCATGCTTCTGATGAACAGTTTTGCATGCTTCCGATGAGCATTACTTATGAGCATGCCTCTAAAGTCTAATGTTCATGTCTTCCTCTAAAGCTTATGTCTGGTTAGCTATAATAATTGCAACATGTTCTAGAATGCAGCCTCTGATAAATAGCCTCTAAAGTTGCAGTGACTTTGATAATGCAACAAATGTGATTTGCCCAAGCCACTAGTCAAATAGTCTACCTCTAACTATTAAGAAAACAAGTATCCAACATATGTTTCCAACAATCAAATTATAATGCGATAAAGAAAAGTCAATGCATCTGATTGAAAATCAAAGATTTTGATAAAAGATAAAGTTCACTTAGTTGTATCAGAAATTCTAAAGGTCCAACAAAATAACTAGTTTATGTTTGTGCCCCAAAATCCAATCAAGAGTATGAAGGAAGACATAGTTAAATGATTTCCAAATGCAATATGGATAAAATATGCATCATATCTTTTTGGAAGAGTTGCTCATCTCAGGCTTTGTTGTATATCAAGTTTTGTTGTTATAGTATTTTCACATTAAATAATTTATCTCTCAAAAGATTATTGACGTACGTAGCGACTCTAGATGAATTGTTTAGGAATACAACTTTTTCGTTTATCTTACAATATATTATACTAATGAATTCAGACAATTTTTCACCTCTTACAATATTTTGATGCTTTCACACAATAGTCCAATTCCACAAGCGAGAAGTCTATGTTCCTTTGACTCTTTTTTGGCGATAATTATTTATCACTGATGTCATTATGTTTCCTCTTCCTTTCACGTCGGCTGCACATATATATTTTTCCAGCTCCCTTTCTTATTCTTTTTATTCTATTAACCAATTAGGGATTTAAATCCATTCATACACATGGACCAAGCCCATTAGTCCCCTTATTTATTTTATATTTTACTATTACTATTTTTATTTGGTAAAAACAAAATTAATAATTATTTAATCTTATTTTTAATACTCCTCTATATGCCGTTTAATTTTTAAAATATAACTAATATTTCATAACTAATATATAATAAATTAGAGTAATTAAAATAATTCATCTTTAAAAAATATATATTACTAATGACTGAAACTCTCGTATTCAAAATAATCACTATAATTATACTTATTTTTTAAAATACTCACAATATAATACTACTAACATTAGAGAATAGTCAAAATTATAAAATAAATAAATTTAACATCAACACTTTATATTAATTACTAAATCATAATAAATATATATAAAATCACCATGTCATTACTCATTTTGTCAAATATGTATAAAATTAGCATATCCTAGTAAGCACACATATAACGAAAAATAATCAACATATATTTTAAAATAATTTTAGCACTAAATTAATTATTTAAAATAATATTTTATTAATTATTTAAAATTAAATATTTCTAATTAATTTCTATATTAGTTAATATTACTAGCAGAAATTATTAGAATTGACCATAATAGTGTTAGCAGAAAACATGAGTATGACATTAAATTTGAAATGAAAAACAAATGTAGCGATAAGCTAGACTTTATTATGATCTTAACATTTCAAAAATTACTTTTATTTTAATCATTTAAAGGTGCATGGTCCTCTGAACAATCAATTTCATGGTTACAACACTACCTTTTCTTTTTGGTTGAATTATTAGCGTCATTAACTAAATTCATAATCTCTTCTAAATTTCCCTTTGTGAAACGTTCCCCCATAGCGTCTCTAAATTTGATCATGTGCTCCTATATATACAAATAATAAGAATTGGTTGGCAAATATTGCAATCTAACTTACACAACAACAACATCTTGCATATCTATAGGATCTTCAACATTTTTTAGAATGGAATTATCGGTAAAATTATTGACAACGACAACGACGTTGTTGACTTCAATCATGTTGATGCATGATCAATTAACCAATGTGGAAGTATCACGATAAAAAATCAAAAAGCTTGTGTTTTTGGTGCCTAGCATTGAACTTCAGAAGATACATGCAAAAAAGGTTCAATTTAAATCATTATGAGTGATGATATAATGTAACTTATGGTATGAACCTTTGCATATATGATATGAATTTGGGTTGATTCTACAAGAGATGAAAAATCTATCAATTGATTTCTTTAAATAAAGTGGTAAAATAAAAAAAATAAAAAAAGAAATAAACAAACATGGGTTAGATAAAGAAGATGGAGAAGGCGCCACAATATTGATAAGTCAATGAAGAATCGTCACAATGGTAAGGAATCCATAGATAACATTCAAGTAAGTTTTAATCCAAAAACTAAAAAAAGAGACACATATCAGCTCAACATTCTCGTTAAGAGAAAACTTTCATTCATTTTAAATTTGTCTAAATGAGGTTACAAATGTATATTTATAGTAAGACTATCTTTACACCTAAATGGGTCATTAATGACACTATTCTCTATATCCATATTGGACTTACATTATTATTTTTTTTTAAATAAACTAAATATAAGGAAATAAAGTATCTTCACTTATACACGGCATCAATTAAATATAAATTAAAACTATTACATTTTCCAATTAAACAAAACTAATAATTATTAAAAATCAAATTACAATAAATAAAGTTCATCCTATTTTTTTTAAAATATGGATCATCTTCATGCCCTTGAGGTTATTATCATTCTCTCCTTTTTCAAGAAGTTCGACCACGAATTTAAGCTCAATTATATCGTACATAAAGAAAGAATCAAAATAAACTACAAGCTCATCATATTCACCAGGGTCAAATGAAAAGTTTAAAAAATCACAAAATGTGATAAGTCGGTGAAACATATTTCTATCTTGAACAATTAACATCTTATAATATTTATGGTAAAGGTAAGAAATTCTAAATATGGGACACGTTTATACCTTTTGAAGTTGATATTCATGACCAAATTTACCTTCTTTTGATTTAAATGTGACAAAAATATATTACTTTTTTATACCTTTCTCTTTGCTTTCAAAGTCAATGTATTGATCACGCTCCTCCTTTAGAGACACTTCTTTAACCACTTGCACAAAAGGATTATCAAAGTTAGACATATAGTTGGAGTCAACTTCTTACTCTTTGTCTCTCAAATGTTTATCTTCTTCTTTCTTTTCTTTAATTTTCTTTTTTCGCTCATAAGGCTAACTTATTTGTTTCCTCTTCCTATTTCTTTTTTTCTTTTTTTTTATTTTCTCTTTCTCTCTCGCAACTAGCTTCTCTACTTTTCTTGTCTCTTTTGTATATCCATTTTCATAAAGATATTCCACCTACTCAAGATCCAATACAAAATCTCTAATATATATTCATGATATGATAATTTTTTTTTCTTGATCCTTATTTTTATATTTTACATGCCTTTTTCTAAGTCTCCTTACTTTTTTTTCTATTTCTTCTTCCGTACCTTATATCCACCTTATCATAATTTTAACATTACCTTTCTTTTTTCTCTAAATCTCCTCTCATACCTTATTTCCTCCTCATCATAACCTCTCTGTCGTCTTTCTTTCATAATTTCAAATTCATCTTCATTTTGAGATGATCTTACATGATGAGATCTCTTATCTCTTTGATTGACAAGCTTTTCTCTCAAGACATTCATTTGAGTATTTCAAATTTTTGTAAAGTGATACACAAGAGAAGCTATTCTAGGAGAAGGTGAGTTAGGTTCACTTCCATTCATGATTTCAACAACTATAAGCACGTAAATGACAAGAACAAGTCAAGAAAATAAAAATAAGGTTCTCACCACTCACTAAGTGTTTATATTTAGGAAATGTATCACTGGTATATATTACTCAATGATAGTTTTTTTTCCAATGATTTGCACTCTTGCCTTTTTCAAGTTCTTAAAAATATCCTAACCAAAATCCAAACACAATGTAAGTCCACCAAATCTATCAGCACAAGAGTTTTAAGAAGGAAAAATCTAAGAAAAAATTAAGAAAATTTAAAATATCAAAGTTGAACTTGAAAAGCTTAAAAGAGTTTACAAGAATACAATTATTTTTGAGGTTTTATTGTGGGCAATTCTTGTGTGTGTGTTTTTTTTGTTGCAAAATGCCTTTTTTTTTCTTTCAATAAGTGTTTATGTGTAGAATAAAGTTTTATCAGAATTTATCTTTTCAGAAATTTATCTGCATATTTGAATTCCTTTAATTTTTCTAATTGATTTGGCCATTTGAATTTCCAGAATCAGTCATGTATAGAAGAAATAACATCAAAAACAAATTTACAATTAAAATTTTAGATCAAACAATTCCAAGTAAAGAAGACGATGAAAATAAACCCAATTTGTTTTTCTTAAAAACAGCAACCAAGGATTCAAAATTCACCAAAGTAAGAGCAAGTAATCACCAAACAAACCTTCAAAATTCACCAAAGTAAGAGCAAGTAATCACCAAACAAACCTTCATACACATATTATAACATTATAAATAACAAATAACTCAAGATTGAACAAGATTTTGAATAAAATACTATAAATTGAAACCAAAATTTTAAATATCTCCAGAACACAAAACACTGATATAGAAATTCATAACAAAGATTACCACTAGGGATACAAGCTTTGAGTAAAAAATTATGTAGATTTGGGTTGATTCCACAAAAGATAAAGGATCTATCATGTAATATTTTTAAATAAAGTGGTATAATATATTTTAAAAATAAGTAAAGTTTAATTAAAAAAATATTTTAATTAAAAAATATTTTATTTGTGATTTATACACAAGTAATCCTAAACAATATACAATGATTTGGCAATAGAATTATCACGTTGGTGAGAAAAAAATTGAATTCTTTTTTGAAGACTTATAATATATATTTATACCTCATAATTTATTAAAGGGTCGTTGCGTATTAAGAGTACTTGTTAAAAAAAAATAAAAAAATGAATTAAGAGAAATCTTTTGTCTTTAAAAAAA